>JAGVVM010004784.1:0-37379 GCA_019149425.1 Psidium friedrichsthalianum | reverse complement strand
GGAGAGTTTCTTGCATTGCTTTCTCTTTAATTTTATGAACGAACTGAAAACCAAGAACACACCCAATCCTCGTTGATAAGCAAAGAATATAATATTTCGTGGTTGCTAAACTATTGATAACACTCTCTTGCGCCTTCTCTTACCCTTTTTTCTATTTTGCTAATCTATTCATTTAAAAGGTCAAGAAGTAGTTAAGAAGCCTAGTTGTACGTAACTCTTCGACGATAGGAGACAGATAAGGCGACGGTTCTCGAGGGTTGCGCCTTGGGAGTCCACAGCATCGGAATTGGTGTGTGACACATCACTATAGAAGTTCAGTGGAGCCAAATACTCCAGCCAAGGAAAACAAATGAAAATTTCTTGCTGAGCTTCGAATTTTATGACGAACTGAAAAGAACACATCTGTAAGCAAGAAGTGGTTGCTAACCTATGATAACACTCTCTTGCGCCTTCTAGTTGCTAATCTATTCATTCTAAGGTAAGAGCTAGTTGTACTACTTCTTCGACGATAGGAGAAAGATGGGGAGGTTGAGGTTGCGCGTCCACAGCATCGGAATTGGTGTGATCACATCCCTATAGAAGTTAGGAGCAAATCTCAGCCAGGAAACAAATGATAAAGCGAGACTGGCAAATGAGATTAAGAAAGAAGGAAAACCTTGGCCTTGCCGTCTCCTCCTCGGAAACCATCTTCTCATCACCAGTCTTTGAAATCTTTCAGAGCACACGTGTTCGCCATTTTGAACCATCTGCAAAGCGTGCCGCTAAGTGAGACTCGGTCGAAGACTGAAGCTGAAAAACCTGCAAACCGACACTAATGAACAACAAAGACTCGAAAGGCGAATTGTGTCCGGACCTTCATTATATCTTGGTCCTTCGCAGGGCCCTTATCAGAAAGCATACAGCCGCCCTGGTCAGCACAAGTACAAGTGCCTCCCAAGAATTCTGGCAACTCGCTGCCGAATGATCAATGAATGATGATCAGGACCCTAAAAAATAGGATAATGTGTTGCAAAACAAAGGAGAGAACAATTATGGGCTTACCTTGCATCGATTATTTCAAGCAACTGCTCTGGTACTTGTTACCGAGGACCTGGCATGAGCGTGTTTCTTGTTACTCCAGTCTTCCATGTAAGTCTAATTGCTCAAACAGGTATGATGCACATTGCACGCGCTTACATGAATCTTAGCCGTGGTCTTCGGGTCAAGGAAAGACTTGACGGTGTTCCACAGCATTCTAAAGCCAGAACCCGCATTGATGATGAACATCGGTTCAAGGTCTGCAGTGGAGACAAAACATGTTTCCGCATCATGTGAAGTTAAAGTAGCGACAGCTAGTAAAGACTAGCGACTGACACTCGATAGCCAGTTGCCTTGAGATGAGGCAAGGGTGATGTAGTACCTCAGGGTAATTGTCACCGTCGATCTTCTGAAGGCGAGTGACAAGGTCCCTGGCGGCTTTATTGAAATTCTTAAGCCCCTGCAGAGTTAACAAATTCTAAGAGAAGGCCCGAAATTTTGTTTGATCTTTACATCTTGTACTTGTGACGAGCAACTAATTTTGTTTCCATATCAGCAGCACCAAACTTTTGTTTATCATCGTTTTTTTTTTTTTTTTGGCTTACCACTCCCTGCACATCCAAGATTGTAGTGCTTTGATCGATGTGCTTCTCGCTGCTATGGAGCAAGCTGGGAATTTCACAGCAAAGATCCTCTCGAACTCCCGAACATGGTATTTCACATAACGCTCCATGGTTGTGACTTTCATCAGCTTCGTGGCATCCACCTGACCGAGTCTCTCAATATACACAGGTCGACCTTCCTTATCTACTCCATGATGCCCTTGAGGATAGTACTTGAGGACTTCATTAATCTCTTCGAATTCAAATTCCTGACAATCAAACAGGAATTAGCACAAATATATTCTAACTCAAGGATATGCATTCTCTCATCACATGAAACCAGACTCGTGACAAGAATGAGTGTGCGTTGACGTTTTGAGGCATCACTCCTACGGAGACTCTTGAGCCTCAACAAGAGTTCCTGCAACGATCACCTCCATGATGTTGTCGGTGCTGAATTCTTCCCTCCACTGGATCATATTGGCCCACATTTGCTTCGATTTCTCGATGTCAAACTTCCTGGCCTTCAAGAACCTACAGCATCAGGGCCTGAATTGTCAGGTAAAGTACATTTCTTCTTATATTTAGCCGTGTTCTTTATGTGATTTAGGAAAATGGGAAAACTACTTTTGCGATAAATATTTAATTTATGTTTATTACACGTACACTACACAGAACAAAATATTAGTCAGAACAAACTGATGTTTTCGCTCCTCGTGTCGCAGCTAAGTCAGTAGCTTATGTATTCACAAGCCGAAGTGAAAAATCAGGTACCGGAGCATCATGTGGTAATCGTCATGCTTCGACGGCAGGAGTTCCTCCAGTATCAAAGCTTGACGGAAAGCATCGACGGCTTGCAGCTCTTCAGCGTCGTGTTCATCCTCGATGTCAACGGACATGACCTTGCTGCTCCTCCTACCCCTCTTGGTCAAAGAATGCCTGAACTTGTTGGAGGCATTGATAGCTTTCTTCTTGAAAGATGAAATCTTGTTCTTCTCTTGAGGTTCGACATCAGATCTCTCATCAGCTGCATATGGATAACAACAGGAGCAGAAAACCATCAGAAATCCTGTTCTGAGACGACCGTGAGAACGGTCGGAATATTTCCTTCAACACGTGAGACGTAGCTGCCCGTAAGTTCACCAAGATTTCATGCGACGAGATACGACGGCAACAGCTCTTCAATTCGCTTTCAGTACTTTCTTTTCTTTTTCCGTATGGATCAATATAATATGCTAGCCGTTCTTGTATATGTTGGAATATTACCGGCCATACTGATCTCTCCTATCTTGAACTCTGATGCATCAATGCAACGACAAATGAATGAAGTCGCGAATCACAGAGGAAAGCATTACCCGGTTTGGGAGATAGTGGTCCCGACATGGTACCGCTTGTTCCTATTTCACGTCAATGAATCCCGATGCCAGGACCTTGTTGCAGACCCGAAGAAACAAGTTAGGAAGGGAAAACAAATCTGCAAAAGCTCGATAACTACCCGAAACACAAAATCACACAATCAACATCACCCCGCATGGAAGACATGCTGCGGGTCACGCAAACAAAATATTCGCGAATGCATCACCCCGCCGACACGAATTGTCATCTCTACGTGCAAACAAGAATCCTAGCTCGAAGCCATCCCCGAAACGAACCACGATTCAAGATTCCAAAATCCGAATGTCTAAGCTATAAAAACAAACGAACCAAAATGGAAAAAAAAATTCACAGCTGCAGAAGGCGTACCTAATCGAAAAGGGTAAGAACAGAAAGCAGGTGAAGAATGTGTTACGATCTTTTATTGCTCTTCCTCCGGGTGGGGGGAGGGTGGTGCTCTTGGAGAGGGAGAGGGTTTTGAGGAAGAAGAGGGAGCGTGGCCTCACAATTTTCCAGTGGAGCGGAGCAGTTTTCGGACATGACGTGGGTTTCCAACAGACAGGAACATGGAGACTCTCCGAGTTCACGTAGTGTCATGCGAATTCCAAGGCCAATCCGCTCAAACACATTTGATATCATGTTGGAAAAAGCCTAAACCGACTCCACCAACGTCTTTTTCAATTCTCCCGGGAAAATTCGTTTCCTTTCCCTCTTATCTCTCTCTCTCTCTCTCTTCGAGTGTTGACTTTGACTCCACTTGAGTTTTACACACTTCGCAAAATTTTCTCTTTATTTATTGCAAACGTATTGCTTTGGTCTCGTGGAACTCTTCAAGGAGAGCTGAATGTGAAGGTTAAAACCCTTGCCCTAATCCCTTTTTTTTTTTTTTTGCGGGCAAAACTTAAATCTCAAAGAAACTACATATTATTTTAGCATTTATATTTGGGGGCATCACTATTGTTATAAACTGAAAAAATTGTCCAAAAAATCTTAAATCTATTAAATTTTTGATAATTCAGTCTTAAATCTTTTAATTTTGCTAATTAAGTGCTAATCGAGTTCATTCGGATGATTTTGGCTGAAAATCGCTTATGCAGACGTTAGCTATTCTATGTAACATGGCTAATAATGATCGCGATGCCCTCACTAGGCAAGGGCGAGGGCTCGCCAACCCTTGACAGCCACTGAAGAAAATAAAACAAAGAAAAGAAAAAAGAAAAAAATAAGATAAAATATAAATAAATAATTCAAACAATGATAAAAGATTAATTATCCACGTCAGTGCTTCCTGGTCGAAATTGGCCAGTTGGATTCAATTGGCAAAACATGAAAAAGATTTAGGACTCAATTGATAAAATTAAAAGATTTAGGACTGAATTGGCAAAAGTGCAATACATTTAAGAATTTTTGGACAATTTTCCCATCATCAACCTTTCCATTGTAAAATGCTGAAAACCTTTCAAATGGGGTCTAAATTAGCATGTAATTTACATATAATTTATTTAGCTAGATAAAAGACAAAGCCCGTCGTAAGGGCAACGTCTCCGGCATATATATGCAAGGTGGATGTATAGTCGATGTACGATTGTTTGTGATAGATCAACATATTTTCTTGAGGAACCGGTAAATACTTTTGCTAAAAAAAAAAGGTTAAGACAAGAAATGCTCAATTTTTCGTGCCCTTGTTATGGTTAAGCAATCCTCTTTGAATAATTCATCCAACTGAAGAATAGCTATAATGTCCTGAAGTTCTTTATAATGGTGTAAAGTTTGCTTAACTCTTGGGTAGTTTCATAATGTTCCTCACCAACTATTCGAGGTTTGATTCTGCAAGCAATTTGGTACGAACTAAGAAATTTCTCGCCCACTACTGGCGAGGGCTTTGTGGCCCTCGCTAGTGACCGATGACCCTTGCCGGGTCTCAAAAGAAAAAAATTCATATTTTTTTAACTTAAAAAATTGAAAAAAAATCAATTTTTTTAAATTGTAAAAATTGTCCAGAATGATTTAGTAATATAATTTTCCAACAATTTATAAGGAATATGTTCTCTAAGATTGCATTAAATATGAAAGTACTTTAGTAATATGGATTGGATCAAGTATGAGTTGACTATGGATACAGAAATTTGCACTATACATAAATGGGTCATAAGCGGATTAATGTGTCAATTTAGGTCCAGTCATTTATGATCTGATCTAATTCGCCCATTTGACAGGTCTAATAAAAGGTCAATTATTATTGGACAGGGATCTATCATTTTTCATTCTGTTCATAGTACATCTTTTTTTTGGGATCCAAATAGTACATTTTTTTTTTATATGGATTGGATCAAGTATGAGTTGAGTATGGATAAAGAAATTTGCACTATATATAAATGGGTCATAAATGGATTAATGTGTCAATTTAGGGTGTGCATGAAGTGGATTTTTGCTGCAAAAGTACTTATGGAGCAGAAATTCGTTTGATAATATAACTTTTGAATTAGAAATTCGTTTGGGAAAATTTTTTATTTCTCAAAGAAATTTCTACTTCTGAAGTGAACTTTCACTTCTGAAATTATTTTTCTCTCAATTTGAGAAGCTAAAAAAATTGCTTCTCAAATGAAGCGGTACTTCTCATCTCACTTCTTTTTTTCATTACACTATCACCCTCTTTTAGACGACGCCCGCCTCCATCGTAGCCCACCATTGATTGTGGCTACCTGTGACCACGCCCCCCGTCGCCAACCACTGGCCACCGCCCATCGTCGCTCGTAACCATTGCCGACCATTGCTTGTCGCCCTCCACAGCAGACTCTGTTAAGCATTGCCTGCCGCCGCGAACGGCTATCGGCCCCCGCCACCAACCACCACCCATCGCTTGTTGCTGCCTATCACCGCCTGCAACCATCACCACCTATCGCTAGCTGTCGACTACCACCCATTGTCGATCTCTGTCGGACACTGCCAACCATTGCCGACCTTCGCCAGCCACCGGTCGCAACTGCCGCCAACCACTAACCACTACCCATTGCCCATCGCTAGCTGCCGTCAACTGCCGACCACCCCCACCCCTGCCTCCAACCATTGACCACCACGCCACCCATCGCCGAGTCACCGTCTTCGATTGCCGGAGTAAAAAAAATAAATAATAATTTTTTTTATTTTTAAAAAGTAATAAGATCTTTTACTAATAAAAATTATTTTTAAAATAAATTTAAAAAGTTTAAAAACAAAGTAGAATTTTTTTGGCCGCTAGAGAATAATTTTTCGATTGTCGACAATAATTTTTCATAGAAGATTTTGAGTAAAAATTTTCAACTGTTACTAAATGAATTTCTTTGATTAGAAATTAACTTCTGGAAAAAAAAATAAAAAAAAAATCAAATTCTACTTTTAATTATAAGTAGAAAAATCAACTTCTGGGTAAAAATTGATTTATGAAGCAAAAGTGTGTTGACCTACGCACCCTTAGGTTTGGTCATTTATGACCCAACCCAATTCACCCATTTAATAGGTTGAGTAAAAATTCAATTATTATTAGACTGGGATCTATCGTTTTTCATTGTGTTCATAGTACATTCTTTAATAATCTTTTCTCTAGCGCAAAGAAGCGAGAAGAGACTTTCTTTCTTCGGGCTCTTTCTATTTGGAGAAAGAAGAGTTTGTTCTTGCTAATCCTGTCTTTCGTTCTCAAATCGAGCAGTGTCTTGAATCACGGTGGAAACGTAAACAAGCAAAGCACACACCAACAACAACGCAAGTTATATAGAAGTACAATTCTCGGCTAAGTTAGAGATGCAAAATTTGTTCACGTCTCATTTCACTATTCATGATCTCTTGATTGAAGGTGTCCCAGGCACATAAGCTATGTACTCCAAAAACTAGAGTGAGAAGTACTGTATTTTCTTTCGGATATGCCCAATCTGGCATTAACTTTGAACCACGTGCATCTAAAGCACCTTTTACTAAGATCAACGTAGTTGACATAGTTATACAAACATGTGGTAAGGAAGCTGCAAAATTTTAAGAAAAAGCTGCATTTGGCTTTCTTTTTTTGAGTCAAGACAGAATCAAGCTTCAAACTTTCTGGAAATGCATGTCGACTGCATTTGAATGTTGAAAACACGATAGCAAACAATACAGCATGCGCCATGAAAGCTACAAAATCTTCAAGAAAAGAGCTGGCATTTTCTTCCAGTTTTTAGTCAGAATCGGAATCTGGATCCACAGAAGATCTCACACTTCTGTGCCTATTTTCCAGATATTCGCTACCTTCATCATCTTCATCATCCTTCTTCTCACTTACTATGCCTGTATGTCAATGAGCATTTAATTATCAAATTCAAGCCACGCTCATGCGTGCATGTATGAGAGAGAGAGAGAGAGAGAGAGAGAGAGAGAGACCTTTCTTCAGAAGAAGAGCCTCCAGTGCCCTTGTAGAAAAATCATCTTTCCCTCCAAGATCTTGAAATCCCACTAGTCTATCTACCGCAATCCCTTTCCTGAAATAAGAATAAAGGAAAATCTCGAGCTTAACATTTCATCTTAGGGGAAACATGAACAGAGTGACTCTCTGGATCATCTCAAGCTTCAATGTCACCCGACTCTGGCAGAATAATGAAACAGTAGATTTCCAAATTGAGGCAAACAAGTTGCACACACTGATGAACAACTAAATACATACATTGCAGAGATATAATGCTAAGCCTGACCTGAAAAGTATTACACAGGGCAATGTTTTGACTCCTAGTTTCGCCACGAAAAAGGGCGCATTCTGCATCACAGCTAACAGCAGCAATTAGCACTCTCATTTCATTGCTTTGGAATAACTTCTAGCAATCGTCAACTAACCTCTGCATCAAGCCTGATGAACTTGGTATCCAAATGCTTTGAAGCAAGTGTCTTCAGATGCTTATCCATTATTCTGTGAAGGCATTACCCAAGCATAGACACGTACACAATTGAGCACCAAGCAAACACCATGACTCAAAGACTTGAAAGTGAGGAAGAATATTCTAGTCACATTACTTGCAACGGTAGAACTCTCGGTGATAAAAGTGACAGATCACTTTTTCACTTCCGGTGACTTCGCCCAAGAAATCGCCCTCAGTTATCTCCCTGTATTCACCATGTCCCTGCCGCTTCAATGCTTGGCGCTTCTCAGCTTCTTTCTGTTCAACCAGAACAGAAAAGAGGACAATGAAACTGACAAACCTACCACTGATACCTCATATTTACAACTCACAAGTAGGAAAATGTTCTCACCTTGAGGGCCGCAATCCGATCAGCATGCAGTTTTTCCAGTTCAGGATCCTGTCATCATAAGGCGATATTTAACTACAGAATAGAAACAATGGTACAATGCTTACGAATTTACATGTGAAGGATCATAACAGAAGATACACTTACATCCATCAACTCATCAAGATCAACCTCCAGGTTGGTAGAAGTGGAAGTTTGAGCTTTTGTTGGGTTAGTATCTCCTGTGAATCAGTAGATGGTCAAGCCCAACACGAGAGAAAAGAATGTACAAAAGGCTAGAGCTTACAATTGAACTTTCAAAGCTTTCACAAAAACAGTAAGAATTAAAAAAAAAAAAACGGAGAGCTTTCACAAAAACAGCTCATTGCAATATCCAGCTTTCTAGCATTTGAATACAGAACTGAAATCTCAACCCAACCCAGATAATTAAACGAATAGAACAACAAAAGAAAATGAACCCAAACGCTAGAAAAATTACAAAAAGAACACACCTTTTGATAATCGCGAGCAGCGGCAGCCATTACATTCCCAAATGCTAATTTTGAAGAGTGGATTTTACTGAATCTGGGTCCATCTCGTATCTTTCTCGCCCTCCCTCGTCTCTCTGAAACCTAAATCGATCGACAGTGATTAAACGAACGGAAGGAAAAATTCAAGAAAGCAAAAAAAAAAATCGCGAGAGCAGGATTATTCGGAGCCTCGAAAATGGAGGCGGATTGCGTTTCACCAACCCGCGAGCTGGATCGGTTGGATCAGGACGGCTCGTTTCTGCTTCAGTTTCGAGATCGAAGGCAGAGCGAAAGAAAAACTATGAATTTCGAAAACCTTGTTCACACGAGAACGAAAAAGCGAAAATCATAGCGAACTGATTGGGGAATGGCGAGAACCGGAGGGCGTGAGAAGGGAAAACGGGCCGGTTCGGATCGGAACGGTTCGGCCCGTTGTCCAGGCCAGAATTTAGAATTACGTCAGGCCGTTTGCACGCTTTGGTTCATGAATGGGCCAGGCCCAATAGGAGTTTTTTTTTGGGCAATCAGAGCTTTTTGTTTTTTTGGGTCGAATGGCAATCAAAGGTTTATGTCATTGTGAATTTGCACATTTTGGATTTAGACTCTTCTACTATTTATTTTATTTTCTGGGTTATAAGGGGTATTTGATAACTTCAAATAGAAAAACAGTACTTAATTGGCTAATAGAAGTTTTTTTTAAAAAAAAACACATTGTCTAAGTTCAGAGAGACATGGGATGACATGCATAGATGGGATTGGCATCGCAATGGTTTGATGGAGATTAGTAATGGTAACGGTGAATTACTGCCGGTGGCAGCGGCGGCAATTGAGGTGATGCCCTAATGATGGCGAAGAGTGACGGTATCGGTCCAAATAAAGTTAGGTGAAAGGTGGTGATAGCAAGAGTAATAGTGTGGTGCCCTAGCATGATTTACGGAATCATTAATTGCTAGTGGGTATGAATTACGATGAATTATGAATTTTTATAGCATAGGCTATATATTTATAAATATATATAAAGACTCTTCACATATGATTTTATCCATCATTGACTTGGTGGCCAATTAAAAATGCGTAGGTAAAGTTTTTTGATAATTGTCTAAGTATGTTTATTTCATGGAAAATCAAAGATTTGGAAAACATTTTTCAAAAAATAAACGTTTGTATCTTTTAGAAAAATTAGTCAACGGAAAATATTTTTATTATCGATAACACTTTACACCTAACTATTTTCACAGTGATGAAAATATTTTGTATTCATTCATTTTTATGAGTGATACAAGTATTTATTTTTTGAAAAATATTTATCAAATATTTAGTTTTTCGTGAAACAAGTGCACCATTATGTCATCCGTTATTTTCGTCATCATCTGCTTAGTTGTCTTCCTTCCTGTTCATCTTTTCCGCCTCTTGCACCTCCTTTTCCCCTCTTTCTCTGCTAACACTTCTTGTTCAACCTCCTCATTTTCCTTAATCTTCATATTGAGGAACTCAATCATGTCCTTCAACGCATCCTCAGGCTCCTCGCTCTTCATCATCTGCTCCGCAACTTCGGCTGGGGTGACTTTGGCGGTGCGGACCAAATCCTCGATCTTTCCGAAGAGCGCGTGGTCCTTGACCCCGAGATAGTTCGACGCCAGGAGCCTGAACCCGCATGGGTTGCAGTAGGACATGTGGATGTGGACGTCCATACGGCCCGGCCGGAGGAGCGCCGGGTCGAGCTTTTCTTTGTGGTTCGTGGTGAAGATTATGATCCGCTCGTCGCCGCAGCTCGACCAGAGCCCGTCGATGAAATTGAGGAACCTGATAATGTGACCTGCGGCATCCCAAAGGCGATGATGCAATGATTGACATAATGAAGCCAGAGAAAAGAGTACATAGAGGGTACATCCCAAAGGCAATAATGAAGTTTCCCAGAAACTCCCATGGAAGCAAAAGCCACGTGTTGCGTACTCTAATAATTTTATATTTAGTTTTGGCCAAAATGGACTAATCTAACGAATCATGACTGAATAAGTGAACAATGATATGTTTGATAACGTTTTTCTTCATCTATTTCTATTTATCGAAATAAAAAAGGATCAGAAACATGTTTGGTGACGCAAATGATTCTCATTCTGCTTCTGCTCCCAGAAACAGATTTGATATAAACAAATAAATAAATAAATAAAAGTTTTTTAACCAAAAAAATAACACTTTTGAAAATCACAAAAAAAGAATAAAGTCTCGGTTCTTTTAAAAAGATTAAGTCGTAAACTTCTAAACATTTTTAAAAAATTAAAATTAGATTTGAAAATTTACTAACTGCTAATTTTTTTAAACACATTATTTTAGATTAAATTTAAAAATAAGCTTTAAAATTTAACAAAAAAATTTAAAAAAGTGGGAAATTAAAAATATAAAAAATTTAAAAATGCAAAAATTTTAAAATAAAAATGGGGGAAATTTTAAAATATGTATTTTTTAAAAAAAATTGAAAATTAAAAAATATTTAAAAAAGTTAAAAAGATTTTAAAAAAGATTAAATATTTAAAAATAATAATTCTCACCACTTGATTGTTTTCAGGAATAAAAATTTTGTGTGATTATCAAATGCATTTTCTATTCGGAAAATTGTGCAATTACTAAACTTATTTTGATTCTTTAAAAATCATTCAGAGAATAAAATCAGAAAATATAATTTTAATCAAAATCACTTTATAAGAACAGAAACGTTACTGAGTCAACCAATTGAAAATTTCAGTTAATCAGGTAATTTTTTTTTTTCTATAGGTAACCAATTTTTATTTTTATGAGTGGCCTCAAGATCATGAGGTGAGTGTATTTTTCTTGTCACATAGTATTAAAGAACAAATCTGAATGATCAAAGTATGAAGAGACGAACCTGATTCTCCGGTTTGCCGTGGAATGCCGCCCCGGCCTCAGCCTTGCGGTCATGGAACTCGATGGTGCAGTCGATGTCCTCCACCACCAGGATTGACCGGTTTGCCGTCGCCACCAGCAGCATCTTCAACTCCGTGTTGCGGGTCAGCTCCGTCAGCTCGAGGTCGTAAATGTCGAACTTCAAGTAATTCGCCATCGCCGCGATCAGGCTGGACTTCCCCGTCCCCGGCGGACCGTACAGCAAGTACCCCCTCTTCCACGCCTTGCCTACTTTCCTGTAATATTCTCTCCTCTTAACGAACCTCTTCAAGTCCTCCATGATGAAATCCTTGGCTGCCGCCTCCATGGCGAGTGTCTCGAACGTCGCAGGGTGGTCGAGGTTAACCGGGGTCCAGGCATCGGAGAGGCTGCCGCCATACATGTTATCCCAGCACGGCGTGAACAGCTTCAGCGTCTTCTTCTCCTGCCTCATCCACCTGGCCTCCTCCACCACGTGGGGCAGGTACGTGCTCATCACCATGTCCTTGTGCTTCTTGTGGAAGCTGAGCTCGAAGAAGCGGGCTTCGGACTCCGTGACGACCAAGCCCATCGTGCTCCACCTCCCTCGGCTGGCACCGAGACCTGTGTCGACCCTTCTGGAGACCATGACCCATCTGAGCTTGGCATCGCCGAACGTGTCTACGACCTCCTCGTGCGGCTCCATTGAAATGCTGAGGTTGTCCTCGCCTTCGGGCTTGGCAACCCGCAGACGGCGAGTGGTTGGGGAGATCTTGGTGGACAGGTAGATCTGCGCAGCGTCGTAGATTTGGTTGCTGACGAGGCCGTCGTATTCCTCGATGACGATGGTGAGCTGGGAGGAGAACCGGGCGAGGAAGCCGTGGACGGCGGAGGAGAGGTAGTACTGGAGGTCGTCAGGGAGGAGATCCTGGGTGAGGGAGCGGGCAAGCATCACCGTGGCCGTGACGGACGCGGCGGCTGAGAACACCGCCTTGGCCGTGGCGATTTTGGACTCGGACGATGAAGTCGATTCCATCGAAGATCTTTTTCTTTTCGGGTTAAACTGGAGGAGTTCGTGTGACACACACACAAATATATATAATATTTACAGACACGCCTCTTGCTTCCTTGGTCATCAAGTTTTTTTTCTTTTTTGGTCGGACTTGGTCATCAAGGTCGAATAACTTTTGAAGTGTAAATATTATACGTAAGGTCGAATAACTTTTGATATATTCCACCAACTTTTGACTATATATCCAAAAGTTATTCCACCTTATATATAATATTTACACACATGCCTCTCGATTCAGTGATCATCAAGTTTTTGTTTTTTGGTCGGACTTGGCCATCAAGGTCGAATAACTTTTGAATGAACCTCCAAATTGAGGAAACATCGTGCCTTTGTTTTGTTTTTGACTTTTTCTGTCTGGTTACCTCTCAGATCCAAGTCAGGTAGTAACTTCGAAAACTTCATCAAGAGCAATATACAATGTGATGCTGATTTACTAATGCCGGAGCGCCAACTGACGAAAATATAACTTGAGTTTGAATCCTTAAAGAAAACCCGACTTAATTGTATTTTTCAAGTTTGAGTAGGTTTCCTGCAGTTTTTATTTAGGATACAAGTATCATGCATTGGTGAGTTTTGGTTTGTGCCATAAACGAGAATACGAGCTTTTGGCCATCATAAAGGCGTGCCTGTGAATTACAACATCCCAAAGAAAGTTTCCTTTGAGGGATTGAGAGTAATTGACGGCTGGGAAATACCGAAGATTCTTAAGTAACTCAGATGCAGTCATAAGCTCCATTGTATCATTTGATTTGCTGAACAATTCCATGCTGATTTCATCATAGAAGTTGTGAATAAGTGAAAAGGAAACCGGCGGATGATTGTGCCCAAGTTTGCGATAAAATATAGGACTATTGACCAAGAACTCTTGGGCCTCGTCCTCCATGTATGATTCATAAACGTGAACTTTTTGTGGTCACGTGTGAGTTCTTGGATCAAGAGCAATAAAATAACAAAAATCGGATTCTCAACTACCAGCAAGCTGCCTCAAATGACCAAAGTAATTTCCTTTAGGGTAGGGGTGGGGAAAAATGGAAGAAAAGAGTATCTCATTGCATCTTTTCGGCTTCCGAGTAACCTTTATCACCTTGACGCCTTTATTTTTTTTGGGGATGTGGTTCATACTCTCTATCAACGAAAAAGCACGAAGTCCCGCTAGATGCAATGGAGGCGTTATCGGGTACATTCGGCTTATGTGCACCTATCATACTCATTTTTTTCCTTCTTCTTTCGATTGAAAATTGTATTCAGGTTCACACGTCGGCAGACGCATCTCTTACTTTTCTAATGTTGTATCCTCAATGTAGCCAATTTATTATTCATTTTTTTATATAAATTTCTTCTTTGCTGGTAATAAAACTTCTGGCTCTTCCTTCAATCGTTTTATTTAATTCCAGCTTGCTTGATGTTGACACCTATACTTCTACCCTTCAATAAATTCATTCATCATTTACATTGTCAAAATTTGAGTTTCGGTCTTTGAGCGAAATCTCTACGAGCCTTCGCTTAAAGAGGGACAGCTGTTGACACCTAAATTTTGATTTTATCATTTATTGCATAAAAATTAGGAACTAACCTTAGTCCCTAGCAAAAATATTTAAATCATTTTTCAAATCAGATAATTTAATGCATTACATTTTGCATCGGACCGGCGGCAGATAGACTTAAAAGAATGGCTTTGAACTTAATTGAATTAATGAGACATAAACATGCTGAGATGAAAATGCAGCCCAACCCATAAAATGCATATATGGCCGAAAAGGAAAATAAATTCCAAGTTAGTAAATCAGTCACATGATCGGCAAGGATGTTCAAGGTTATATAAGGAAATGCATATGGAGTAGTGAACCAATTGGATTCCGTAGATTTGCATACAAGGGTGATTAACAAAGAAGAAGATGGAAAAAGAGAAGGACAAATTATAATATATGGGGCACATTTCAGAGGGAAAGTGGTCCTGCCTTCATTGGAAACGCCAGGCTTGTTCGCCTATAAAAAGGACAAGGAGCAAAGAATGCACGTGAGTTCTGATGGGGAAGATCTTCGAGACACCTTCTGCACAGAAAAAATAGTTGGAAGACATAGTTCAGGACGGAGAGACAGGGGGGGTGGCTGGTTGGATTTGGTGAAGAAGGAGAAAAATCTTTGGCAAGACCAATAGGTGGGCTTGTCCCCCAACGCCCTGCAGTAGCTGCATTCACTGACAAGTCACCAGCCACACGTAGCAATCCCAGCCAAGCGCTAGAGCCCGCCAACTTGTCGAGATGTGCGGTTGACTCTTGTTGCCTCGAGAGTTTTCATCGTTGGTTCGACGAAGAAAACAAGTTGCCTCGACGCCGCTGTTGACGTCCCGATCCTGCTTAAGTCCCGCTTCGATTGCGCTGCCATCCTCCGACTATTGATGTGGGTGTAAGAATCACTTAGAACTTTCCTTCATCAATGTGGGTAACACACTTCATTTCATGTTCGCCTAGTGGAACTGGCGACATGATTTCTCTTTTTGTGTTCGCCTAGTGGAATAGGCAGTATGTCCCATTTGATTTTTTTTAGATCATATCTCACGTTATTTTGCATTTGTAAGAAACTACAGATAATAGACAGGCAATCGGTACCTTGAGAACCTTACCTCCAGTGGTAAAGAAATTTATGGATTGAGGGAATTGTCGGCATTACAAAGTGTTTAGGAATAAAAACCTAGACAATCTGTATGGATTCGCATGCAAGACTCTTTTATCACTCCACAGTAAGATAAAAGCCTTTGGTATATGTTACTAATTGTCTGCATTTTGCATAATGCATCATACTCATTGCATAAAAATTGGGATTAATCACCCCCCAAAAAAATTCATTCATCATTTATATAGTCAAAATTTAGGTTTCAGTTTTTAAGCGAAACTTCTGCAAGCCTTTCCTCAAAGAGGAGCAGCTGTTGACATCTAAATTTTGATTTTATATTACATAAAAGATGGACTTAAAAGAATGGCCTTGAACTTAATTGAATTAAGGGTTAATATCATGAAAAATTCTAAACTAGTACACTTGTAATAAATTTACCACAAACTATTTTTTTAACCAAGAAAAACCCTAAACTGGCATATTTTTGACAAATTTACCCTAAACTGGTACACCTGTGACAAATTTACCCTCCGTTACTTTTCTTTAAATTTTATTGTTAAATTGTTGATTTGTATGACACATGACAATTGTCGGATCTACACATTTAGGAATTTTATCCTCTATTTGTCATAGGTGTATTAGTTTGAATTTTTTTGTGGTATTAATCCAATTTAACAAAAACTAACGGAGAGTAAATTTGTTACATGTGTACCATTTTGAGTTTTTGGAGGTCAAAATAATTAGTTTAGAATTTATTTATCGCAAATGTACCGGTTTTGAGTTTTTGGTAGTCAAAAAAATAGTTTATGGTAATTTGTCACAGTTTTTATAATAAAAAATAGTTTATGGTAAATTTTTCAAATGTGTATTAGTTTGAGGTATTTTGTGATATTAACCCTTTTTTTTCGTTTAATGGCATCAAGAGGTTTATGTCATTGTGAGTTTGCACATTTTGGATTTAGACTATTCTGCTATTTGATTTTATTTTATTTTCTAGGTATAAATTACGAATTCTTATAGCATACGCTATATATATATATATATATATATATATATATATATATATATAAAGACTGTTCACATATGATTTTATCCGTCATTGACTTGGTGGCTGGCTAGAAATATATAGTTACAGTCATCATATCAATAATAGACCAAGGTCATTTGTGAAGATTCTTTCTTTAGAACGGATGTAAAATTTTTCCACAATTGTCTATTAGAAGAACAAAAGAAAATGAACCCAAACGCTAGAAAAAAAAAAAAAAACGCACCTTTTGATAATAGCGAGCAGCGGCAGCCATTACATTCCCAAATGTTAAATTTTGAAGAGTGGATTTCACTGAATCTCTGGGTCCATCTCATATCTTTCTCGCCCTTTCGTCTCTCTAAAACTTAAATCAATCGACACTGATCAAACAGACGGGAAGGAAAAATTCAAGAAAGCAAGAAACAAAATCGCGAGAGCAGGACCGCTCGAAGCCTCGAAAATGGAGGCACATTGTGTTTCACCAACCCGCGAGCTGGATCAGTTGGATCAGGACGGCTCATCTCTGCTACAGGTTTCGAGATCGAAGGCGGAGCGAAAGAAAAACAAATGAATTTCGAAAAACTTGTTCACAAGAGAACGAAAAGCGGAAAATCACAGCGTACTGATTGGCGAATGGTGAACGGTGACAACCTGGAGGGCATGAGAAGTGAAAACGGGCTGGTTCGGATCGGAACGGCCGGGCGCGCTGTCCAGGCCTCAATTTGGAATCACGTTAGGCCGTTTGCACGCTTTGGTTCATGAATGGGCCAGGCCCAATAAGAGTTTTTTGTTTTTAGTCGAATGGCAATCATAGGTTTATGTCATTGTGAATTTGCACATTTTGGATTTAGACTCTTCTACTACTATTTTATTTTATTTTCTGAGTTATGAAGGGGTATTTGATAACTTCCAATAGCTAAACAGCACTTAACTGGCTAATATAAAAAAAAGCACGCATTGTTTAGGTTCAAAGAGACATGGGATGATATGCATAAATGGGATCGGCATCACAATGGTTTGATGGAGATTAGTAATGGTAACGGTGAATTACTGCCGATGGCGGCAACGGCCGTTGAGGTGATGCCCCGATGATGTTGAAGAATGATGGTACCGGCCCAAATAAAGTTATGTCAAAGGTGCGGATCTCAAGGGTCATAATATGGAACCCAAGCAGATTACGGAATCATTAATTGCTAGTCGATATGGATTACAAATTTTTATAGCATACGCTATATATAAAGACTCTTCGCATACGATTTTATCCGTCATTGACTGGATGGCCGGTTAAAAATGTAAAGTTTTTCCATAATTGTCTATTAAATCATTCGTAATTTTCGTCATCATCTGCTTAGTTGTCTTCCGTCCCGTTGATCTTTTCCGCCTCTTGCACCTCCTTTTTCCCCTCTTTCTCTGCTAACACTTCTTGCTCAACCTCCTTGGCTTTTCGCTCCTCATTTTCCTTAATCTTCATCTTGAGGAACTCAACCATGTCCTTCAACGCATCTTCGGGCTCCTCGCTCTTCATCATTTCCTCCGCAACTTCAGCCGGGGTGACTTCGGCGGTGCAGACCAAATCCTCGATCTCTCCGAAAAGCGCGTGGTCCTTGACGCCAAGATAGTTCGACGCCAGGAGCCTAAACCCGCATGGGGTGCAGTAAGACATGTGGATGTGGACGTCCATACGGCCCGGCCGGAGAAGCGCCGCGTCGAGCTTTTCTTTGTGGTTCGTGGTGAAGATTATGATCCGCTCGTCGCCGCAGCTCGACCAGAGCCCGTCGATGAAATTGAGGAAGCCTGATAATGTGACCTGCGGCATCCCAAGGGCGGTGATGCGATGGTTGACATATGAAGCAAAGAGAAAAGAGTACACATACGGTACATCCCAAAGGCCAATAATGAAGTTTCCAAGAAACTCCCATAGAAGAAGAAGCTACGTGTCGCGTACTCTAATAATTTTTTATATTTAGTTTTTGGCCAAAATGGACTAATCTAACATATCTTGACTGAATAAGTGAACAAGAGCCTATTTGATATGTTTCTCTTCCTCTATTACTATTCTCCATAAACAAAAAAGGTCAGAAACATATTTGATAACGCAAATAATTCTGATTATGATTCTGCTCCCGAAAATAGTTTTAGATAAAAATAAAAAAAAAAAAAAAGTTGTTTCACAAAAAAAAAAGAACACTTTTGAAAATCACAAAAAAGAATAAAGTTTTAGTTCTTTTAAAAAAAATTAAGTCTGCATGAACTTCTAAAATTTTTAAAAAAAATAAAATTAGATTTGAGAATTAACTGCTAATTTTTTAAACACGTTTTTTTACAATTAAATTTAAAAATAAGCTTTAAAATTTAACCCAAAAAAATTTAACAAGGGGAAATTTAAATAAAAAAATAAAAAAAAAAATAAAAAATGAGAGGAAATTAAAAATATGTAATTTTTTAAAAAAATTTAAAATTTAAAATAGGTTTTAAAATATTTTTTAAAAAATAATTCTCACCACTTGGCAGCAATTTTTTTTTTTTGGGCAGTTGTCAAACACGTTTTTGTTTGGGAACCTATTTTTAAAAAAAGAATTCTCGCCACTTGATTGGGAACAAAAATGTTTTTACGATTCGATTCTAAAAAATCATTTAGGGAACAGAATCAGAGAATATGACTTTAATTAGAATCACTTTAGAGGAATAGAAATGTTAGCAAATGGGTCCTAAGTCAACCAATTGAAAATTTCAGTTAATCAGGTAATTTTTATTTTTTCTATAGGGCGGTTTTCTTTTCGAGGGCCTCGAGATCATCGTGATATATTTTTTCTAGTCACCTAATATAAAGAACAAATCTGAATTATCAAAGTACGAAGAGGCAAACCTGATTCTCCGGTTCGACGCGGGAGGAGGGGTTTGCCGCCCGGCCTCAGCCATGCGGTCGTGGAACTCGATGGTACAGTCGATGTCCTCAACCACCAGGATTGACCGGTTCGCCGTCGCCACCAGCAGCTTCCTCAACTCCGAGTTCCGGGTCAGCTCTGTCAGCTCGAGGTCGTAAATGTCGAACTTCAAGTGATTCGCCATCGCCGCGATCAGGCTCGACTTCCCTGTCCCTGGCGGACCGTACAGTAGTACCCCCTCTTCCACGCCTTGCCTACTTTCTGTAGTACTCTCTCCTCTTGACGAACCTCTTCAAGTCCTCCATGATGAACTCCTTGGCTGCCGCCTCCATGGCGAGTGTCTCGAACGTCGCGGGGTGGTCGAGGGAAGGGGTCCAGGCATGGAGGACGCGGCGCTGAAACACCAGCGCGGCGTGACAGCTTCACCGCTTCTTCTCCTGCCTCATCCATTTTGCCCCTCCCCACCTCGGGCAGGTACGTGCTCATAACCATGTCCTTGCTTCTTGTGGAAGCTGAGCTCGAAGAAGGAGTTCGTGTGACTCCACCCATATGGTCCACACGCCGTCTTGATGCCCGGGCCAGAAGGTTGATAACTTTTGAAAAAACGAACCTCGAAAATTGAGGAAACCTCGTGGCTTTGTTTTGCTTTTGCCCTTGTCTGTCCGGTTGCCTCTCAGATACAAGTCAGGTAGTAAACTTTGAAAACTTCATGAAGAGCCTTTTTATCTCTAGTAACTTTGAAAACTCCATGGAAGAAAGAGCCTTGTATAATGGATGACCCCAACTACTATAGCCCGAGCGGGCTCCTTTCTGCCCATGAAAATATAACTCTGAGTTTAAACCTTTAAAAAAAATGCGACCTTTCTAATTATAATTTTCAAGTTTGATGTATGTTAGGGTTTCCTAAACTTTTCTGTTTCTACACTAGTGTCAATGAGATATGAGCTTGGCCATTTCATAAATGGCCGTGCTAATGAATTCCATCCTAAAGAAAATACAAGATTTGGAATTTTAGTTGCAAAAGTTGCAAATTTCTTAGAGAGATTAAAAGTGATTGCGGCTGGGGGAAATAAATTGAGACTCCGCCTTGGCCGTCGCAATTGGACTCGGGACAAGAAGACTCCATCATTATCTTTTCTTTCGGGTTAGACTGAAGGACGTGTGACCACATATATGTCCACACGCGTCTTGATGCCCGGGCCATGAAGGAATAACTTGAAAACCTCGAAATTGAGGAAACATCGTGGCTTTGTTTTGTTTTGCCTTGTCTGTCCGGTTGCCTCTCAGATCCAAGTCAGTTAGCACTTTGAAACTTCATGAAGAGCCTTGTATAATGGGATGCAATCTACTATAGCCGAGCGCCTGCCATGAAAATATAACTCGAGTTTGAAACAATAAAAAAAAATTAATTAATATTTCTATGTTTATTTTTCTCAGGGGTCAATTTTTTTTGCTTTTGGCCATCATAATGGCGTGCTCATTCCATTCAAAGAAAATACAAGTATTTGGAAGTTGCAAAAGTTGCAAATTTTTAGAGAGATAAAAGTTATGACTAGAAATGAAGACTCTTTAATTTGGTTGCCAGTCAGAAGCTCCATTATATCGTTTGATCTGTTGGATTCCACATTGATTTCATCGTAAAAGGTGAGAATAAGTGAAAAAGAAACGGCCAGATGATTGTGCCCAAGTTTGTGATAAGATATAAGACTATTCCAGAACTCTTGGGCCTCTCCTCCATGTATGATTCATGAAAGAGAAAACAGTCACTTGTTCTTGGATCATGAGCAATCAGATTCTCAGCTCCAGCAAGCCCCGACACCCCCCCCCCCAAAAAAAAAAAGCAAAAAGAAACCCTACCAGCAAGCTACCTCAAATGGACCAACGAGTAACCTTTATCATCTTGACGCCTCTATTTTTTAGGGTATCGTTCATATTTTCCATCGATAAGAAAGCAAGAGTCCTGCTTGGTGCGATGGTGGCATTATATGCGGTGCATCCGGCTTATGTGGACCTATGGTACTTGTGTTTTTTTTTCTTTCGGTTAAAATTTTATTCAAGTTCACATGTCGACTGACGCATCTCATAATCTTCTGATGATGTATCCTCAATGTAGCCAATTTATTATTCATTTTTTGTTTTTATTTTAGCTGTCCTCTTTGTTGGTAATAAAACTTCTAGCTCTTCCTTTTGTCGTTTTATTTAATTCCAGCTTGCTTAGTAGTGGGCAAGAAACACTGAACGTTCAACATTTTCCAACTTACGACCCAAATAAAAGAATGGGGAAAAGGGACAAGCAATGTCCAACTTCTAATGAATTGTCAACACGGCGAGCAAGAGTAAACGGCGTAGTCTTCAATCCAAGTGTAAACGCAACCTAAGACTTTTATGCTCAACCGAGACATGTTCGAGACTTTAGGAGCTTGCGTAGACTCTTTCTCCCAGACTCCCTAGCTTGTTAACCGAATCTGCATTGACTAGGGTTTCCAGAAAGTAAACCAAGCACACCGGTGATTCTCCGAACTAAAACCATCATCACCATGGGCTAGCCGACGGCGGGTGCGGATGGCCTCTCTCTGCCGAGTGATTTTTACGTCGTCCCGATCGCATAGGCCTGCCTGATTCTGATCTTCAGTTCAGTTGGATTATAGCCCTCATCTCATGCTCGTGATCCGGACTGCCGATAGAAATACTTCTCCCGACTATGGAGTTATGGACCTATTTCGGTTCATCAGACTTGTTTCGACTGATATTCCCGACCTTTCGAGAGAATTTATCATGTACCCTTTTGTACTTAGTGACGCGGTATCATAAATCTCCTGTGCGCGTATGCATGTCGCCAAAGATCTACTTAGTCGCTCAACACTGGTTAATCCACAAACTAAAAAGGCATTTCGAAGCAAATCCTTTTAGTTGATGTTAACATTAACTAGGAAGCTAACCCGATTGGGCCTAATCTTCTTTTTCTTTTTTCTTTTTTTTTTTTGGGGGGGGGGGGGGGGGGTTGTTGTTGTCTGGGCCTTAATTCTACTGTTTAATAATTTTTTTTGCGCGGTCATTATACCAAACTGGAATCCGTTGGAAATCTTTAAAAATGCAATCCGGAGGATGGACAAGATTTGAAACCCCTTTACTTGCTCGAATCCAATTGTTAGTACTAGAAATGTTTAAGAGGATCTTATTATTAGGATTCAGGCACAATCACAACAAGGTAAAGCCTAAAAAAAAAAATCGAGAAAGAAAAATCAAGACACAGATTTTATCATGTTTTACCTTAACCTAGGGTTACGTCCAGCAAAAAGGATTCGCTATAATTAGCATATCATACTCCTCGTTAATACAGAGAAAAAAGATGGTAAAATACAAGAGCTATTCATGAGCCAAAACCCAAAATAGCAATGAAAAAACAGGGCTCAAGTTATAAAAATCCTCTATTATCGGGTTTTCCAGGAAAGTATGAACAAATATGAAGTGGGACCCTGGGGAGCAAGAACCATGCCCCAACACATATAATAAATAAAAAGGCTGCCGATAATAATCACTCTCATGATAATCGCCTGTTTTCATCCTACTAATTGACATTCTGTACTTTGTTCCACCTTTCTGCTCAACCTTCTTGGCTTTGAGCTCCTCATTTTCCTTGATCTTCACATTGAGGAACTCGATCATGCCCTTCAATCATCATGGGGCTTCTTCCTCTCCATCGTCTGCCCGGCAACTTCAGCAGGAGCGACTTGGCGGTGCGGGCCAAGTCACGATCTCTCCAAATAGCACGTGATTCGCACGGGGTGCGGGGTGCAGTAAGACATGTGAACATGGACGTCCATATGGACCCAGCCGGAAAAGTGCAGGGTCGAGCTTTTCTTTGTGATTTTGATTTATGGTAAAGATTACGATCGCTCGTCACACTTACGACATCCCAAAGTAATGGTTATACAGCACACGCATTTTACGTAGACAAGAGAAATAAAAAAAATTACCCAAAAATCTTAAATCTATTGCAATTTTATTAATTTGGTCATAAACTTTTATTTTTGCCGATTCAGTCCTAAACATTTTTACAATTATGCCAATTGGATCCGATCCATTTGGCGACATGATATTTTAATATTCTTTTTACTCTCTTTTTTTTCCTTCCTCTTCTTCCTCTAGCCGGTCGTCGGACCTCAGCGACTAGCCAGAGGCTACGGCCATTAAGGGCAACCCTCGTCAACCACTGACAAGGTCGAGCGCACCATCACGGGCGAGGTCGACCTTGCCAGCCGAAATCTAGCTAGCCTTGGCCTCGGCCTCGCCCTCCGCCACGGTGAGGTCGACCGTGCCAACTGTCACCTCTCGCTGGTCGCCGAGATTCAGCAACCTACTGGAGGAAGGAGAGGGAAGAAGAAAGAAACAAAAAGTAGAATAGAATAAAAATTATAAAATATAAAATATTATGTTGTTTGATGGCTAGTCAAAATTTGCAAAATAGATTGAAATTAGCACAATTGCAAAAATTTTAGACTAAATCGAGAGAAAAATATTTAGGATTGAATTGGCACAATTGTAATAAGTTTAGAAATTTTTTGGTAATTTCCCAAGAGGAAATCACATGATATAGTGGGGTGTTTATTTTCCTTGGTTTTTCAGGTTGCTTGAATTTTTGGAAAGTGGTCTCAAATAGATCACGCCCTTCGCCCGAAGTTGCCAGGAAACTCCCATAGAAGAAGAAGCCGCACGGTGTGTCCATCTTTGTAGTTTAGTTTGGCCAAAATTGTCAACTCTAGTAACATGTTGACTGTCGATTTTAATAATCCCTGACGTCCCATGCTGGATTTCTACGTTCATGCCTTTTTCTCGTCTACATTTCCATGCTATCCCTCGGTTTAATTTATAAGTCAGAAATTGAAGACTCCATTTATTTCGTAAATAATGAGTAATTTGGTAAACATTTTCTTTCCGGATTCCAAGTCAATTGGCATCAACTTAAATTCTAGAAAAAATAAGCTAGCTGATGGCGGGTTTGGATGGATCTTTTTTTTTTTTTTGTTAAAATAATATTTCATCCACTCCCTCGAAATACAAGAGACAAACATCTCGTTTCAATTGCAAAACAAAACAAATCTCAGACAACTTCAAAACAAAACAAGCTCCAGATAAGAGAGAAATCACGAGAAAAAAAAGTTGTGGATTGCATGTTAGACAAAAAAAAATGTCATGATACGCTCAAAAAGCCATTTATGACTTTTTTACACCAAAAAAGGGCAGCTGATCACCAAATCCGTCTTCATTAATGAGCACATACTGAGATAAATATCTGTTGTTATGGCCTGGCCTTTTGATAGTGCGTTCTCACCACCATCATTGAGCAGAGTAAAAAGATTGAACGAGCACAGATTTAACATTTTGTGATGTTGAAACCTTCACAAAGCTCCTCTAATTTTCTTCGAAACTGAGGATGAAGTGAAATCCCGAAACCTACATGCAGAAAATCTCAAATCTAAACTACATCAGGATAGAAATACCCCCACTAATGGGAGATAAAAGCTTTCGGATCTAAATTAAATTGGAAGAGAAAAGCTCTTAGTTAGAAGGAAAGCAAGAAAAGAAATAGAGAATCAAAATAACCTAAGGTAAATGGGAGGGAAGGGATAGACTAGCTCGAGAAGAGGCTGAAAAAGAAAGTGTGAGAAGAAGAGAGAGAAGAGGACGGAGATGGGCACTATCTGGCGAGTGACTTTGACATGGTCCTGATCGCGTGATCCTATCTATCATATGGAGAAGCTACGTTCATTAAAGTATTCCCGTACTGACCACATGAACACGCTTGTCTCCTCCGACGTATTTTTGGACCGAGTGTACCAGAGAGTAGCACACTTGGTTAGCCTACCTAAAACTGCACTTTACACGCCATACGAGAAGTTGCGCAACTGCAGGCCCACAGTGACTCACTCCGGGCATTTGGATGCATATGTTATGCATTTGGTACTCGTTCGCCGACAAAAGCAAGTTCGACAAGAAGGCCATTCGTTGCTTATTTGTAGGCTATAATGATTAAAGGAAAGGGTGGAAATATTGCCGATTCTACAACAGGGCGGATTACACTTCACAAACCATTGTACTAGCAGATTCAAGACAAACTGAAGAAGCACAAGAAAGAGCGGAATAAGATGGTATGTGGTGAGGCCCAACAGATCGAAGAGGTAATTAGAGAAGGTGAATCCAGAGAAAGAAATCAGAGCACAGCTGCCAGAAAAATCAGAGAGCCAGTGGCGGACATGTGTACATAGGAAAAAAACGGAAGAGCTTCGACCAGTCAGATGGACAGACATGAAGAGCAAGCACCTCAGCTGAAACGCTTAACAGGGCAAAAGAAATTAAATCCTAAAAAATGATTAATGCAACTTTGGCCGAAGATGCTGGACCAATTGAGCTACGTACGAGGAGGCATCATAAGGGGTAGAATGCAAGAAGGTTATGCGAGGAGAGATTCAAGCTTTGCAGCAGATTAAGACATGGGATTAGGTGCCAAGGCCTAAAGACGTACCAGACGGTTCGATACAAAGACGTAAGGCAAGTTTTGCTGCTCAAGGATTCTCTCATAAGTATGGGATAATTTATGAGGAAACCTTTTGTCCAAGAGCAAAGGTTTACTCTTGTTCGAGTCTTACTAGCCACAAACAAGTTACAGAAGCTATGACAGATGAATGTGAAAAATGCCTTCGTACGTGGAGGGTTAGATCGAGACATATACTTGAAGCAGCCATATGGTTTTAAATTAGAACTCATCCATGTGTTAGAGATCATTAGAATTTATCTAGGATAATTGCCTATGTTAGAGTATTGAATAATTCTGTTAATATTATGTATATCTCAAGATTGCGCATATCTTGACACCCCCCCCCCCCCCGGTCGATGGTGATCTCATAAAATTATAAATAGCCGATGTAATCTTCACTATAACATCAAATAAACACAATTTCTCATTTTCTCTACCATATCATCATTCTCCAAGTTGAGAGTAGAGCAAAAAAGAGAATTTGAAAGAAGTTTGTATATTTCAATGTATTGCAATGAAGATTATATCAGCCTATTTATAGGTTTTATGATATCACTATCGAAGGCAATATAAGACATGCACGCATGTATATAAACAAGTTTCGTGGCACTATTACACTTAATTTCAAACTCATGCTGATGAGAATGTTAGAGATAATTAAGATTTATCTAGGAAATTTCATATGTTATAGGTATTGATTAATTTTTTTGATTGCATGTATCTCTCAAGATCACGTGTTTGATTGTGTTTATCTTGATTGGTATACATACATATATAACTCCCCTCAATAGTTATTGATGGATGCAGCCTATGCACTTGGCATCGGAAAG
This sequence comes from Psidium friedrichsthalianum, assembly GCA_019149425.1. Taxonomy (NCBI): domain Eukaryota; kingdom Viridiplantae; phylum Streptophyta; class Magnoliopsida; order Myrtales; family Myrtaceae; genus Psidium; species Psidium friedrichsthalianum. Next base: position 10,791 of record JAGVVM010004784.1, on the reverse strand, counting down.
AAAAACCTCCTCTTGAAAAAGTTGATTTGGTGTGAAGCGTCGCCAACATTCGTTAACACAAACCCACTGTGGTGCTTACTTCATACCGAATGAGGCACTCAATGAGACAGGCTGGCATCGAAAGAAAAACCTCCTCCGTGAAAAAAGGTTCGACTTGTAACGCATCTCCAATATCCTAACACGACCACTTGGTCCTTACTCAATACAAGAATGAGGCATTCATGAGCATTGTCAAGTGGTGATATTGGGATGGCAAATTATAGCGAAAGAGAGAATGAGGGAATTTCTCTATATTTCGATGTTACAATGAAGATATATCGGTCTATTTATAGGTTTATATGTAATATATAATATTGATATATATATATATATATATAAAGATATGCACAAAAAAACGCACAATCTTGATAGATATATAGAATCAACAACTTATTCAATACCTATAACATAGGAAATTATCCTAAATAAGTTTGAACTATCTCTACATATGTTATGTTTGCAAATTAAAGAAGTGCTCTCTGGTTTGAAACAGCTCCAAAAAAATTGTATGAGAAGACAGCAAAATTTTGTGTGCAAAGCTGCTACTTGACAGCACTAGCAGATTCAAGTCCGTTTGTGAAGGAAGAAGGCGGAAGGCTTGTAATTGTACTAATTGATGTGAATGACCTAATCATTACGGGAGATGATGAAGATGAGATATATTGAATTAGAGCTAATCTCTTTGTGCGATTTCAGATGAAGTAGCTTGGAGAACTAAAACACTTTTCAAGACTCTAGATTGACCAAACCAAGGAAGGGTTATTCCTATGTCAAGAAAGTATGCATGAGATTGTCTAGAGAAGTTTGGGATGCTTGATTGCCAGCCCATCTCTATGCCTATTGATGGTAATATAAAACTATGCGTGATTGAAGCAAGAGAATTGTAAGATGAACTATGTATAGGGAATTTGTGGGAAGCCTAATCTACCTGACTATAACATGGGCTAACACCACCTTTGTGAGTAGCAAGTCGGTTCCTAGACAACCCACGAAAGCCTCACTTGGATGTAGTTAGACGCATGCTAAGGTTTGTGAAGAAGACCTTTAGCTATGGAATTACCTACAATAAAGGAGTAATTGTACAGTAAAAGGATATAGCAATACTGATTATGCTGGTGAACATGACACATGACATTTGACTATTGGATAAATGTTTTCCAATAGATCGAGAGTAGTGTCATGGTACAACAAGAGGCAATCAACAGTGTCACTAGCTCCAATGTGATAATCAATCAGTCGTACGATTGGCAAAGAACCTGATCTTTCCCCCAAGAATTTCGCATGTAGGAGTATACTGTCACTTCTCACGCAAAAGAGTGTTGCTAAGAGAGATAGAGATGGAGTACAAAAGGACAAGTGATCAAGTTGCATATATGTTTACCATAGGACTTGGCACTACAAAGTTCGAAGAGTGCCGAAAGCAAATTGGCGTGGTCGCTAGATCCCATACAGAGAAAGAGTAGTCGGTGAGGGGGAGTATTGAAGGAAAAAAAGATTCACCTCTTCTCTTCTCCCAAAAATTATAGATGTTTCTAGGGGGTGAACCATAATCTCTTAAAATGATCTAGGAGTGAACCATCATTTTGAGAAGGATTAAATAGTCAAGTACTCTCATTTTGTGTTAGCGTGTAAGAAGTTCTTCCGACCAATACTATAGAGAGTGCCTATAATAAAAGAGCGTGTTTTCTTCAATTGAATTCCCAATCTTCTCAACATTCTTTTGTTCTTTTTCACATTTCTTGCTTTAAATTTCTCTTACATCGGACAAATAACTGAACTGCCGTAAATGAATGAGGTACCTAAATGTTAGTATCCATACATAAATTGAACGGATCAAGTAGTTTGTCCTCTGAATAATGACACAATTAGTCCTTAAATTTTAGTCTAATATGTAATGTGGACCCTGAATTTTAATTTATTCAATATGGTCCCTGAAACTTTTGACAAACATTCAAAGTAGTCCATAGATTATATGAAAATACCCAATGTTTATCATTTCATTAGTTTAAGTTCAAAGATATATAAAACATTTTCATATAATTATATACTAACTTGAATATATACAAAATGTTCAAGGACCACATTAAACAAACTTTAAAATTTCAGGCATGAGATTGTACATTGAGCTAAAATTTATGGGCCACATTAAACAAACAAAAAATTCGAGGATCGCGTTGCACGATGTGTCAAAACTTAAGGACTATTTGTGTCCTTAACTTCTCCAAGGTTCTCAAAGTCTTTTTCAAGCTGACTAATGGGCAAAAAAGGAAAAAGAAAGAAAGGACACAGAGGCTGCGTTTGGACGGGTTTTCCTAAGGGTGTCCAAAGCCCCTTGGGGCCAAATTTTAGGTGTTTGACAAAAAATTTCAAAACAACTTTGGCTGAAAGTGAGCCTTCAAAAGGCTAAAAGCCCAATGCAGCTTGAAGGCTGCCTTGACTTTGCAGCATTCTCGGCAAGCAACAGTGCCCACTATAATAATTTTTTTGAATTTTCAATATTATCCTCACTTATTAATCATAATTCCACATTTAACCCATTTTTTCTTCTTCTTCCTGCATCTCATAGCTTCCATGCCCTCCGCCGCGACAACAGTCCTCTCCTCCCTGCGATCCCAATGCCCTTGGCCTCCCTAACTCCACCTCTCCCCCTCATCAGCCCTCCCCTCAACCTCCACAACCGCATCCAATCCCTCATCCATGCCGGAGATCTTGATGCCGCCTTTGCGTCGCCCGCCACTCCGTCTTCTCCAACGCCTGTCTAGATCTGGGCATGCGAGGTCGACCCTCACCTTGCCATAGTGGGGCTCAACCTTGCTGTCGCTGCCCTAGCTAGGTAAGGCTCAGCCTCGTCGGTCGCAGAACCTCAGCGACTAGCTGAAAGTAGGGAGGGGTGGGAAAGGGAAAAAAAGGAAAAAAGAAAAAAAATTATTAAAAAATCATAAATAAAAAAATTTGATAAATATAAAATATTCTATCGCCGGTCGACTAGCGTCCACTTCAGCGATAGGTTTAGGATCTTTTTGATAATTTTTCCTATTTCTTTCCTCGAGATATATGTGACCATGTTTATTATAAGCAATTGCTCTCTTGTTAGATGAAATATCCACTTTATGTGATTTTTATTATAAATGTGTCCATATGTAACAATTATTTTTTTAAAAATTTTTAAACGAATTGCATTAAAAACTAAAATTGATCTCATCGAAAGGACTTCCAATTTACGTTTACTAAACAAAATTTTCCCAAAGCCGTATTCAAACGGTCTTTGCATTTCATCAAATCCCTTAAATCTAAGAACTTTGTATTTTTCCAAAGGCTTTCCCTAAAAGTCGAATCAAATGCACCCAGAGAGAGGGAAAAGTTATCTGTCTGCTTAATACAATCGGCAAAAGCATCTGGGTAAAGCTTGTACTGATGGCTGCTTAGAAAGTCGCCCACAGAGTGTGTGTATATAGCCCTTGAGTCTTGACATGCCATGTGATATTCATCTGCAGCAGGCCCACACACTCTGCTGAAGATGAATATCACATGGCATGGGCCATTTGGGCTAGCTTGCCACTGCCGCTCCCTTCTTTCTAGTCGTCCAAAGTGTTTGGTAGCTAAAACAAATTGACAGAACTTATACTCTTGTTAGTAATGAGTAATAATGTACGAGATAAAGCAGCTACTGAGCAATCCAAGACCGCCACGTGGCGTGAACCAGGACTTAAATTGTCATGAGGATGTATCAGTAAATTCTGCATAATGCTTGGCCGGCCCGATTTACACAACATAGTGCTAAACAAGGCTAAATCATCAAAAGCATCAATCTCCAATCTTGGAAAGCTCTATAATGGAAGGTTCAACAGGCGGTGTCAAGTAAACTCGCCAAACATATGGATTGGATTGAAAATGGTCTAACCTAAATAGACCTACTTAAGCAATTTCGATACATTTTCATGCAATGCAAATCTAGTAACCTATAACCTATATTGTTAGAAAAAATTATCAAAAAAGTCCTAAACATATGCAATTGTGCGAATTTATTTCTAAATATTTTGTATAAATGTCAATTCAATCTATCTAATTAATATTGGCAGGAAACTGCTGACACGGACATCGAACGTGCCTCGTAGGATAGCTGCACTGACGTGGATAAATTTAATAATATAATTTTTTTGATTTTTTTTTATATGGCGACCCTTACCTGGCAGATTTGGTGAGGGCATCTCGGCCCTCGCCCCAGTGCCAACAAGGGCATCCTTATCCTCGCCAGCCCCAAGTCTAGTAAAAAAAAAAAATAAAAAAAAAAAAATTAAAGCATTATTAAAATTTGTTCACGTCAACGTCGTCTAGCATCCATATTATGAATTTTTTTTGGTAATTCTCCACATATGCTTAAAACATCTCCACATTTAACCCAATCTAGAAAATCTATACCCAAACTTATGCGAGAATGGGGGGTCACCGAGCACAAAGATTGAGTGAATGCGAGAGGATGAAGAGAGAGCCATAAATATGGGTTGGGTCTAAGCGATTTGTAAATTCATTTATGACTCATTTATGATTCAATCACAACCCATTTAACACGCGTATTATTTAAACCCATTTATCGAGTATAACTAACTAAAACAATAACCGAACTCATCGTACATGTTTGAGATGAGAGATGAGCAACAGCCTCGCACTACTTTACATCCACGAGAGGGAGGGAGGGAGGAGAGAGGGGATGGCTTACAACCGGAGGCGCACATGAAAGACCAGATGTGCCTATTTATGAAAATGAAGTGCAGCCATTGAAGGCGGCGATATTATGCCTAAAGTTGGATGAATATTCCATCGATGACGTTGTTACGTGGGAAAGGACAATATCCCATTAATTCGGGGTGTCCAATCTTTCTCTCCCGTGGGTCCTTTGGGCATCCATGCGTATCAGACGCAAGGACAGAACGCCCACTAAAGCCTAGCATGTCATTTCTTTATCCACTTCCAATCATCAAACATCTTCGGACATAAGTCACAAACGAACATGACAACACTAGAAAGACAGCCATTGAGTCACGAAGCTGATGCCGTGACGAATTATTGTGAATGTCTTAAAAAAGGGCGAGTCATGTATCGATGAAAATATTTTCACCCCCAAGAAAAAATACATAAACTTTCACCGAGTCCCAAAAAAGGGGAAAAAACATATTTTCTCATAGCTTTGCATACTAATTTTTGGAGAAAATTACCAAAAAAATCATAAATATATTGTAATTATGTGGATTCAATCATAATTTTTTTTAATTGAGTCTTAAACTTTGGTATTTATGCCAATTCAACCCATAAGATCAATTTGGACTGAAAATTGATGACATTAAGGGCGACCGTCCACCGACAGTCTCATGTGGACACTATGAACGCTAACATAACGTTTTGTTAATTTTTCAAAAAAAATTTTGCATTTTTTCTACCTTTTTTTTTGGTTAATGGCTGGTAGGAGGCCGCAAGCCCCTAGGCCAAGACTCTCGACTCTCGCCTAGTAGACGACGAACCCTAAGGGCTCACAACCCTCGCACTTGGTTAGGACTTCACGCCCTGCAGCAAGGGCTTGCCAACCAAGTAGCGAGGGCAGCAAGGGCTCACAAGCCCTCGTCCAATGGCCAACGAAGGTTTCTGGCCTCAACTAGCGTCGCGGCCTCTTACTGGCAATTAACAAGAAAAAAAAATTAAAAAAATCTAGATCAACGCCCACAGTATGATGTAGGACGGTTAGTAGACGACCAACGTCCATGTCATCAATTTCTGGTCAAAATTGTCCATATAGAATCAATTGGCATAAATACAAAAGGTTTAGAATTCAATCGAAAAAAAAAAAAATAAGATCCAAGTGACATAACTACAATAAACTTAAGAATTTTGATATATATTTTTTTTTCCATTTTTTGCATTGCTATGATTGCTCATGGGATATAAATCGAGGAGCACAATCCATTTTTTTTGGGCGGTCCATTTGAGGAGAGAAAAAGTTGGACGAAAAGACTACTCGGCTTGTTAGGGTTGACACGGTGCGGAGCTAATCATGTCGTGCTTCCTTAAAAAACTTTGTGGGGGCGGCTTACGTTGCGATACACCTCATCTCACCATTAATTCACTGTAGAGCTTTTCTGCTCATCATCCCCCGTTATAGTGCCCCAACAATAACACAAAGTTGAGAGAGAGAGAGAGAGAGAACAACTCAGCATGCAATCCGCTTCGGCAAAGCATTTCGGATCACTCAGAAGCATTCATCTGAATTATCTATGGTCCACGTCAGGATATTAATAGAGAAAACTAAAAGTTTTCAATTAAGGCTCCGTTTGTTTCGCATAAAAAGGAATTTCAGGAAAAAAAAAAAACTTTCTGAATTATTCAGGATTCGACTACAGAAAATAAACTAGTCAAGAAAAATATTTTTTACCAATGAAAGTAACGTATTCAAAAGGAGGAAAATGATTTACTCTTTCTTCCTACACTCCTTCACCGTCTTCTTTTTTTTTTAAATTTTTTGTTTTTTTGTTGTTTTCTTTATTTTATTTTTTTTTTGAACTCTTTAATAATTTTGACCCAAAAAATATTTAATATTTTTATATTATTTCCTTTTCTTCAATCTATGCTGGTAGAGGTAGAAAGAAAAAAAGAAAAAAAATTAAGAATTTAAAATAAAAAATTATTAAAAATTTGAAATTTTTTTAAAACAATTACGAGATTGTCCACGTTACGTCGGTCGTTACCACATAGGAAGCCAGGTTCATGTCAACAATTTTCGATAAATGACGACACATAAAATCAAATGAGATTTCTTTATCAAATGACGAAAAATATTTTCAGTTCATTTTCAAGTCTCAGCCAAACACTAAAAAAATATTGCTATTTTCCTAAAATGATTTTCCAGAAAAAATTTTCAAGAATGTCATTATTTTCACAAACAAATAGAACCTTAATTACTATTTTATGCTAGCAATGTCAATCATCTTCTTCATCTCACATTTAGTTGACTAGAGTCACAGAAAGAATCCTTAAAGCATGGCATCGCTGTTAACGGCGGTTTATGTGCTCGTGTATATACATGTGGTCGCATTCACCTATAAGTTAAAATTTTGGGTTCCGCCTTAGAATAAAGAACAAGGATTTTGTCTTTACTTCTATGAATCTTGCCGTTTTTTTGTCAAGACCTAAGGCAAAGATGCCTTTGCATTTTGTAATTCTTGTCGCGGAAGCATCTTGTCTCTTTTGAAACTCTTATTCTCCATCTGTCCTCTTATTGCAGATTCCGCCAATTCGAGTGTCTTAAAACCCCATTGTAGATCACTTCATGTTCTCATCTGCAAAAGAGTTCCTTTTCGTTGAGCAACAAGTCAACACAGGACCGCGATGCTTGGGTCAAAGAAGAGCTCATCTTCTTTGTGAGGAGCTACTATGATGTCCTCCTTGCTGTCCTGGTTTCAGTTGGGTTCATGTTTTATTTCTCACCAAAAGCCAAGAGAATATCAGGCGAGAGAGACCGAATTCTGGTAGATTGGGAATACCATTAGTAGGAGAGACCTCTCTTTCTCCGGCCGCCAACAGCACCAAGGGATGCTATGAGTTCGTCAGACCAGGAGACTTGGTCAGTGATTCTCTTCCTTCTTCGCATTCTGTTCGATTTTCCTTTTCTGTATCATCGTATGACCGCTAGTTGTTCATATATCGTCGCAATTTCAATTTAGATCATGTCCATCTTTTCGGTCATACTGTGTCCTGTGTGTACATCGATCCAAATTCAATTAGAGGGATCTTTTGATGAAACCATACCTGATCCCGTTGAAAACTTGCATACTAGTTACCACTGACATTTAGACAATTCTCCATGTGAATATGGAGGTTCTTAATCTCTAAAATGCACACCAACCGTAATATGAAGAGGAGCATTGGGAAAAAGGAATATCCACGTTAATTTCGAATCATATGAAATGGGAGCAGTACTAGCTAATGATTCGACGCCTCTCGGCGTACTGATAACAAATTTCCCCATTCCATTCATGGGTGAAAGTGTAGCACGGAAAATGGTTCAAGACGAGGATATTCGGGAAAGATCCAATGTGGTTTTATTCCGAGCACGGACGGAGGCGCGGAAAACGGTGTTTGCGAACGACTTGCACAATTTAACAAGGGATATGTGAAGTCCATGGCAGACGCTGTCGGGAAGAATAGCTTGCTTTGTGTGCCTCATGAGAGCCACAGAAGGATAAGGCGCCTTCTGTCCGATCCTTTCTCCATGCCTTCTTTGTCCAAGTTCGTGGCCAAGTTCGACAAGATGCTGTGCCAGAGATTGAAGAAGCTAGAAGAAACATGGCAAAGCTTCGTGGTGCTGGATTTCAATATGAAGGTGAGTCGATGCGACAACTTAAGTCTCATATTTTCTCGAATTACGGATTGTTCATTCTACCAAGAGACTTGTGTCTTAAAATGATAGAAAGACCATCGCGACAAACAAGTGGACGAGATCGTTAGTAGAAAAGTTCACAGCGTCTCATCACAACTGGTTCTGCGAATTATGGAATGAACAGATGCGTTCGAGCAATGTGCGAGATGCTGATTCAGCAGACGGAGGAGTCGATGCTGCAACAGATAGAGAGGATCTGCACGGACGTGTCCAACGCCATGTTGTCCGTCCGTCATGCATACCCGGCACTCGATACTATAGAGGAATTAAGGTACACCGTGTTTTTGAACCCTCCGTGCCATCGTAGGAAGACTAGAGAAGGAACTAGGGTGAAGATGAAGGGCAATATATGGTACCGTCGAAGATGGGTAGATGGACCCAACTGAACAGCAGAGTGCCACCTCTGAGAGTGAGACTCCTCTGTCTAGGATGAGCTCAGAGGTCGGGCCAATGCCTTTGGGTGTGAAAAAGTATCACTATAATTGGACTGGTCGATGATCAGTTCCAATTCAACTCGGCTGACATTGCATGTAACGGGTACACTTCCTTCGAAATAGTATGAAAAGAAAAGGAAAAAAAAAATCAAGAGAGTTAGAAAAGTACTGCGTAAGTTCACCCATAAAATTTTCTATGTTCGACTTAATCACACGAAATCTCATGATTATCACTAAATTCGATTGTTTTCATGATATTGCCTAGCCTGTCTTCTTGGCAAGAAAATTTCTACTACTTTTGCGTTTCTGAATAATCTCGTCAGAAAAATTCAAGAAGTGTTCAATCCGGTACTGTAGCAGCCATTCGAAATCCAAAATTGCACTTGTCAATCCAGTAGGCTACAATAGTAAAAGAAACAAATAGGACATGGTGAAATGGTGGATGCAGGCAAGAAGTAGGCTGATGGAAAGATTCAGAGAAATGATAGAGGAGAGCAGAGGAAGAGGGAAGGGGAGAAGCTCCCGAGGACTTCCTGCAGTCGATGCTGGAGAGAGATTCATTGCCTCCTGAAGAGAAGCTGGATGACTCAGAGATCATGGACAATCTGTTGACTCTGATCATTGCTGGGCAAACCACAAATGCAGCTGCCATGATGTGGAGTGTCAAGTTCCTGGACGAGAACCCAGCTGTTCAGGATAGGCTCAGGGTGAGTTCTGAACCAAATCGAAAAGTTAATTTGCAAATCTTTATCAAACCGACAGCTGAACCAAATTGAAGAGATTAGACAGCAAATGAACCGAAATTTCAGTTTGACCCGGATGAGACACCATGGATATAAGTAAATGCCTTTCTATGTGGTCATCCAAAGAAATACTTGCTCTGTTACTTAAAAGCTTCTCTTTAACTAGAGAGAGGTCGAGGGTGAGGGTGATGCTGAACACTAAACTGATATGAAGATGGAAATTTCAGGAAGAGCAGTTGGCAATTGTGAAGGAAGAAACCCCAAGGGGCGCTCTCACTCTTGAAGATCTCAACAGCATGTCATATGGCTTAAAGGTGAAGAATCTCCCCATCACATGCATGCCCACAGATTTTGTCATCTTGGGTCCCGTGAACAAATGGCGTAGTCCTGATCCAGAGTAATGCTGACGATTTTTAATGAAATTCCAGGAGTTAAAGAGACACTTAGAATGTCAAATGTGCTCCTGTGGTACCCTCGGGTGGCACTCACAGACTGTACTATCCAAGGCAAGTCAGCAGTATCTTTTGCCAGAAGCTTCACCTGGAAAACTACGTACTAAATCATCCGTGGAACACGCAGGTCACAATATCAGAAAGGGGCATGTACCTTGATGCGACTTGCATTCACTAGATCAGCATATCCAAGGACCATTCAATTTAACCCTTCGCCGATGATGTAAATACACCAATTCAATGCCCTTGTTCTTTCTCCTGTAATGTCATTGACAGTATGTGACGGGATGAGCATTTAAAACCCGATCATCAGTTTTACAGCTACAAATCTTCAGGAAATGCAAAAGCCATACAGTTTCATACCTTTTGGGTCCGGGCCCGAACATGCTTGGGAATGAACAGGCAAAAGTACCGTGGCCTTCTTGCACCGAATGACAAGTGGATACAGGTAGTCATCTGCAAGCTTGCCTAAGCAATGTATCTTCCAAAATTCTTGCACAAACTTGTTCTAAAATATTCAGCCCATCACAAATCAATAACAACGGGGTCCACCCAATAGAAAAAAATATTCCAGATGTATCTCAGATGACTTCTGTCCAACTAACGTCAGAGAAAAGATCTGACAACATATGACCTTCAAATTCCCAAAACAAATAAGAAGAAACAATCTCTGAACGATTAGCGACTCATCTTCTGAA
>JAGVVM010004783.1:0-16137 GCA_019149425.1 Psidium friedrichsthalianum | reverse complement strand
AAGTTTTTGTCTTGATTATGATACATGTCGCATTGCTGGGTACATTTGATGTTCATGTAAACGTTCGTGTTCAGGGCTGTGATTTTTTTTTTTTTGTAACCGAGGTGTCCGCGCGCGGCCGGTGGCTTTGCTCAAACCAGCGGTGGGCACAATTAGCCTCGGGGGGGAGGGGGCTAGCGCAGCACCTACTGCCCTCCCTCCACTTAAATCACCGATGTCTAGCAGAGTGTTTGACCCAAGATCTAGCGCTCGTGACGCACAGTCCCAAGCCCCCTACCAACTGGCCACCGATGGGTAGGTAGGTTGTGTGTTGCTGTCTGGTTTGTTTTCTTTTGTCCCTCTTTTTTTCCTTAAAAACTAGAAATAAGAACTACAACCACGCCTCAAGTCGTTGGGACGTTTCTTGACTTTCATATTAGGGAAAAATTTCCAAAAAGTCATAAATCTCTTGGAATTGTGCTAATTTAGTCCTAACCTGATTTTTGTGGCCATTTAGTTTAAATATTTTGTATTTGTTAATTCAGACCTTCCGGCCAACTTTGGCCGGCCGCGTTGACGTGATATTTTTAATAATATTTTAATATCTTTTGAATTACTCTTTATTTATTTTATTTCACTTATTTTTTTCCCCTTCTTCCTCTGGCATCAGTGACTAGCCAGAGGTGAGGCCTCATCGGTCATGGCGAGGGCAACCTTGCCCTGGTCGTTGCTGGGCGGGTCGGCAGCCTCACCCAGCCATGGCCAGGCTGAGCCCCGTTGACCTGGTGAGGCTCGACCTCATTGGCCCTGGACCTTTGGTTGTTCGCTGATCTGGCAATGGCTGAAGGAAGAAGAAGAAGAAAAAGAAAAAAAATAACAAAAGAAAAAAAATGGATAAATAATTAAAAATATGCAATTATATTACACGTCAACCTCGGCCGAAAGGACTGAACTGACACAAATACAAAGGGTTTACGATTGATTGGCAACAACAAATAAGTTTAGGACTAATCGGTACAATTGCAACAGGTTCAAGACTTCCTTTAGTAATTTTCTCTCCATATTCATGTATCACTGACAGGGTCATAAATGTTGAATTCGTTGTTGACATAAGGAATGAACAATAAACGTGTTAAACCAATCACGTGTTAGTAATTTACCAACAATTTTGACAAGTACAAAAACTTATTCATACTTAAAAAAATTACCAAATTTATTAGAGTAATGAGTAATCCTGGAAGTGATAGGAAATGTTGGTACGTTTCAAAACATAACAACCTAAAAAATTGGTAAGTAACTAACATGGGTTGTATGTAATGTGAATGATTTTGGTATGCCATCAAAATTAAGGTTGGTAATTTCAAATACAAGTAAATTTAAAGGCATTGTTAACCATTAGAATAACGTTGGTAGATTGTTAAAATAGTTGGTAATCTTGTAAGTAGAAAGGAACGTTGGTACTTTTCAAAATCTAGCAAGGTAACAAGTTGGTAATTGGCTAGGACGCTCTGAAACCCACCCAACCTCCACCCACCCACAAAGGATTAGGTGGTATCTTAAATCAGCTTTTAGTTAAGGAGGTGCGGAAATTCGAATCGTTGCTCCTTAATTATCAGGTGGTGATGGCTTTCTATGTTGAATTTGAATGGTCATGTTGGTATTTGTTCCAGGCTCTAGAAAAATAAAAGCGCGATCAACCAGAGACAATGGATTTTTCGCAAGATCCTCGGACTTTTGGATAGAAACTTGAAGAATCTTATCTAGATAACAAGTGTCATGAAAACAGTGACCGAAGCGAGAACCCTAATCGGGACGTGCAGTGCAACATGAACCGGTCATGAAGCGAAGGAATCTTGCCATATTGACCGGTTGGGTGTTTTATAATTTTTAATAATATGCAGGATTCTTCCCACTTTATTGGGCTGGTGTCACTTTTTAACTGTCTGTCATGTGACAGAAAATCTATTCCAAGACGTATTTTTGAAAAACAGTCATATGTATCGGCCTTTCAAGACATTATGTAATTCCAGTAATGCCCTTTCCTTCAATTCTAAAAGGCGAGGAAGAGTTTTTAATTAAATCATAGTGAACTTTCCCTATAAAAAAAAAAATTCCCTACTCTCTCCCATCATGTTCTAATTAACTTTTTTGTTCTCTGGGCCTAATGTAACTTAAAGGATATGAATAAAATTTTAATGTGATGATATGTTGGTTCTTGGTGAGACCTTTGAGTCTCAATGTTGGGTATTATAGATGGGCCGTGGGCCATCCAAGTTGGGCTAACCCAACCCATAACCCACAAGAGTTGGCAGTCACTTCTCTTAACGTGATAAAAGAATTACATTTCTTTGATCATTATTACTTGTTAGATGTTTTTTCAACGAAGAATAGAAAAGAACAATGAACAACAATGACATTCTACTCCTCTCCCGAATGTGAAATCGGTAGACGGCCGTAGTCTCTCTCACTGCATGGAACATCTAATTTGTATAAAACGAGGTACGTTCATCGCGTGATGTACTTCTTCGATCAGTGATTCAAGTATGGTTTTCGGCATGTTTTTCTGTGTAATCTGTTGCGTTTGTAATTGGGATTTGTTCTCTTTATTGGTATCAGAACATAGAAGTTCTTGTTTCCTAATTGTTTGAGTTTTGTAAACATTTAAGTGCATTTGACCTAAACATAGAAGTTCTTGTTTCCTAATCATTGGCCACCGATACAATTCTACCCAATAAAAGTTATTTTGAACACATAGTCAGAATCGTCTCGTCAAGATGAGAATTTCGAGTGGTTGACCATCGTCGAGGGATGCCGTATGCAGCATCACGCGCCCCATGTGCCGCGATGGGAGCTGGCCAATCGATGCTGCGGTGAAATGTTTACTTTATGCATACATTCCCTCAATGAAAATTGGTTTTGAGTATACCATTAGACTCGTATCTTCAATATCAGCAATTTAACGGGTCCAACATCGTCGGATGAAGCTACACGCTCAAGGGTGTCCTCTACGTGTGGGGCTCACGCACTACATAGGTGGTGTGTGCGGCAATCGTCGCTAGCGCATGTGTGCTGATGTTAGCAATCGAGATCCAACCCGTGACCTAGGTTCCGACCTGACTGTGATCTGAAATGGTCAACCATTGACTGTTGAGGAGCTAACGATTATCATTGCCTGCGCGTGAAATGCCTACGCTGAGGCTTCTTGGGGCGCGTGTGATGTCCAATGGGGCCGTTCGAGGTGTCGTTGTATTCGTCTTGAAATTATCTACAATGTGGTATAGTTATTTTACATGTTTGACTTTAAAGTTATAAAAATACGTATGAAACCCAATATACATGTCCTTTGGGGCTTTCAGGAGTATTTTTACCTGTATTTCCCTATTTTTTTTGAAAATACAGAGATACTTACATGTCTATAACTACATAAAGATTATGTAGAGCATGATTCATTGCTATCTATATCCTGTATTCCGCAAGTTGACTATGATTTAAAGTATGAATTATTTGTATATTAGTTCAAATTATGCCATGCCATTTATGATTACAAGATAAGGGTATCATTATATGATTTGTGATATTTTATTAGAGTGGGGAGTTCTAGAAAGTTTTAGTAATTTTAATAAACTCAAATTTACATAAATAATTATATTAATGATAATTTCAAATTAGGATTAATAGATGATGATTAGGAACATAGTGACCTTTCGAATATAAAATCTTATGTGCAATTATTCATTAATATAATCAGTTAGTGTAAAATAGATGCATAAATGTTAGGCATTAATAATTTGTGAAAAAATTTCTAAATAACTTCATATCCAAATATAATGGCTTCAGCATCTAAGAATATCGTAGCTGAGCTTATAAAGAAAAGAAATTGAATGGCGATAATTACGAAATCTGCAATATGAAAATTCAATATATGCTAGAAGAGCATGAAGCACTAGGAGCTCTTAATCTAGTTATGGAAAAACCTAAAATGGAAATATTGCACAACTTAAGAGGGATAAAGGAGCATTTGCTACTTGAAAGAAAAAGGAGTATACTGCTAGCATTACATTGCCGAGTAGCATGGAACATGATAGCATGCGAGAGTTCAAGGATTTTGAAACTGCCAAAGTCATTTAGGAAGCATTAAAAGCCAAGTTTGGTCAGACATCAGTAACCAAACTGGGACATCTCACTATAAGGTTTGACATTTATAAGATGCCTCATGGACAAAATATGAGCCTATGTCAAAAATGGTTAGCAAATTGAAAGATGCTGGCCACATTTTGACTGATGGGCAGCAAGTGCAGGTAGTAATTCGTTCTTTGTCTCAGAGCTGGGAGATAAGAAAAATCACTTGATCCACAATGAAAGCATAAAGACTTTTGAGGATGCTATGCACCATCAGGAGCTAGAGGAGGATGGCCTCTTGGCGGGTAAATCAGAAATTGATATTTATTATGTTGATTCTAGCTCACATGGGGCTTCGAGTTCTAAGCGTAAGTGACCTGGTGGGTTCAAGAAGTGGAAGGGCAAGGGAACGGATCCTTCAGGAAAGAAATCAAAGTTTAACCGGCATGGAAAGGAAAACGTCCTTTCAAGAAGAACATCTCAAAGGTGAAATATTTCAACTGTGGTAAGAAGGGTCACTTTGCTCACGAATATGGTGAGATAAAGAAGGTAGAAACCCTTTGTACTTGAGAGTGTTACTTGTCTCTCCAATTCAATATTTCTAACTGAATCTCATCTTTTGTGGACTATAGATTCAGGGGTCACAGACCATTTAGCAAAGGATAGAGATGTCTTCGTGGAATTCTGACGAGTTCTACATTGAGTAAAGTGGATATATGTAGGAAACGATTTTAGAGTGGAAGTTAAGGGGATTGGCACCTACCAATTAAATATGCATGATGGTCGTAGGTTGTTCCTATATGATGTGTTATACGCTCCAGAAATTCGTCGAAATTTAGTTTGTGCTGGTTTTGATTAAGCTTGGTTTTATTTTGAACTTTCATATGATGGTGTTGATTTGTCATTGGGAATAAGTTATCATGGTCCTGATATTTTCTAGATGCTTTTGTATTAAATGTTGAATACAATAATGTAAATGTTTGTTATTCCTATTTACTTCTTTTGAATCTTATGATAATGATGTGGATAAATGGTATGCTAGGCTGGGTTATATTGGCTAGCAACAAATGAATAGATTAGCCAAATAAAGCTTTTTGGGTGATATTGAAAAAGTCGATTTGCCTATTTATGAGCATTGCTTAGTGAAAAAAATAATGCAAAAATCATTTGGAAAAGGAACAAGAGCTTCCTTTGCAATTAATTCATATAGACATTTGTTGTGACATCCCGAATTTCGGTTGTTTGTAAGATAAATAATATTAATTTTCGAGGATTGAGAGATAAAATTTGGACATCGCCTTGAAAGGCATTGTCGCGACCCTCCCGAGATTTTGGCGGTACGGGGTTCTCGAGGGAGCTAATGGATTGCTTCGCCCATTTTTTGAGGAAATCTGGGCTTCGCTCGGGCCCTCCCAGGCCCATACCAAATCGCGTCAGGAAAGATTTAAATCGATGTCGACCTTAGTGTGGTCGGGTGACATGTGATCAGTGTGCATGCCATTGGAGTCGCCACCAACCATTTATTGGAGGGTATGGTCGGAAACCCTATCGAGCGATTGGGAGGGATCGCTCGATTCTGCGAAAACCAGAGATTCGGGTTCGGGGACTTAGTTACGCCGACATTACTATCGACGCCCTTTCGGTACCTATGTTGAGTGATTTTCCTAATCTAAGGAGTTCATGTAGGCGAGATTGGGTAAGATAGGCTCTGAAAGTCTAAAGAGTTCATGCAAATGGGAGTATCTATCCTATCAATCACAATCATAGAAATAAATGCGCAATCAGGGAATCAATTCAGAGAGAAATCACGTCAAAAGCAGTCAAAGTAGGCTTAGGGGAGTCTTAGGAAGGCCTAGAAACGCGCCAATTAGGTTCAAGGATGATTTGGAATGATTCGGGTCAGATTGACCAGAGGGGCAAAATGGTCATTTTGGAAGGCTCGGGGAATCAAGAATGTGAAAATAGGTCAAACCAGTTGAATGTGGTTTTTCCCTAACTTCCACAATTTTTGAGGATTTTTCTGAATTTGTTAAGATTTTTCTGAACTTTTTTAGAATTTTCTAAGACTTTCTAAATTTTAGAAAGTCTTAGAAAATTCTAAAAAAGTTCAGAAAATCTTAACAAATTCAGAAAAATCCTCAAAAATTGTGGAAGTTAGGGAAAACCACATTCAACTGGTTTGACCTATTTTCACATTCTTGATTCCCCGAGCCTTCCAAAATGACCTTTTGCCCCTCTGGTCAATCTGACCCGAATCATTCCAAATCATCCTTGAACCTAATTGGCGCGTTTCTAGGCCTTCCTAAGACTCCCCTAAGCCTACTTTGACTGCTTTTGACGTGATTTCTCTCTGAATTGATTCCCTGATTGCGCATTTATTTCTATGATTGTGATTGATAGGATAGATACTCCCATTTGCATGAACTCTTTAGACTTTCAGAGCCTATCTTACCCAATCTCGCCTACATGAACTCCTTAGATTAGGAAAATCACTCAACATAGGTACCGAAAGGGCGTCGATAGTAATGTCGGCGTACTAAGTCCCCGAACCCGAATCTCTGGTTTTCGCAGAATCGAGCGATCCCTCCCATCGCTCGATAGGGTTTCCGACCATACCCTCCAATAAATGGTTGGTGGCGACTCCAATGGCATGCACACTGATCACATGTCACCCGACCACACTAAGGTCGACATCGATTTAAATCTTTCCTGACGCGATTTGGTATGGGCCTGGGGGGCCCGAGCGAAGCCCAGATTTCCTCAAAAATGGGCGAGCAATCCATTAGCTCCCTCGAGAACCCCGTACCGCCAAAATCTCGGGAGGGTCGCGACAATGCCTTTCAAGGCGATGTCCAAATTTTATCTCTCAATCCTCGAAATTTAATATTATTTATCTTACAAACAACCGAAATTCGGGATGTCACAACAAATGTCTATATGAATTAATTGCAAAGGAAGCTCTTGTTCCTTTTCCAATGATTTTTGCATTATTTTTTTCACTAAGCATGCTCATAAATAGGCAAATCGACTTTTTCAATATCACCCAAAAAGCTTTATTTGGCTAATCTATTCATTTGTTGCTAGCCAATATAACCCAGCCTAGCATACCATTTATCCACATCATTATCATAAGATTCAAAAGAAGTAAATAGGGAATAACAAACATTTACATTATTGTATTCAACATTTAATACAAAAGCATCTAGAAAATATCCAGGACCATGATAACTTATTCCCAATGACAAATCAACACCATCATATGAAAGTTCAAATAAAAACCAAGCTTAATAATCACAAACTAAATTTCGACGAATTTCTGGAGCGTATAACACATCATATAGGAACAACCTACGACCATCATGCATATTTAATTGGTAGGTGCCAATCCCCTTAACTTCCACTCTAAAATCGTTTCCTACATATATCCACTTTACTCAATGTAGAACTCGTCAAAATTCCACGAAGACATCTCTATCCTTTGCTAAATGGTCTGTGACCCCTGAATCTATAGTCCACAAAAGATGAGATTCAGTTAGAAATATTGAATTGGAGAGACAAGTAACACTCTCAAGTACAAAGGGTTTCTACCTTCTTTATCTCACCATATTCGTGAGCAAAGTGACCCTTCTTACCACAGTTGAAATATTTCACCTTTGAGATGTTCTTCTTGAAAGGACGTTTTCCTTTCCCATGCCGGTTAAACTTTGATTTCTTTCCTGAAGGATCCGTTCCCTTGCCCTTCCACTTCTTGAACCCACCAGGTCACTTACGCTTAGAACTCGAAGCCCCATGTGAGCTAGAATCAACATAATAAATATCAATTTCTGATTTACCCGCCAAGAGGCCATCCTCCTCTAGCTCCTGATGGTGCATAGCATCCTCAAAAGTCTTTATGCTTTCATTGTGGATCAAGTGATTTTTCTTATCTCCCAGCTCTGAGACAAAGAACGAATTACTACCTGCACTTGCTGCCCATCAGTCAAAATGTGGCCAGCATCTTTCAATTTGCTAACCATTTTTGACATAGGCTCATATTTTGTCCATGAGGCATCTTATAAATGTCAAACCTTATAGTGAGATGTCCCAGTTTGGTTACTGATGTCTGACCAAACTTGGCTTTTAATGCTTCCTAAATGACTTTGGCAGTTTCAAAATCCTTGAACTCTCGCATGCTATCATGTTCCATGCTACTCGGCAATGTAATGCTAGCAGTATACTCCTTTTTCTTTCAAGTAGCAAATGCTCCTTTATCCCTCTTAAGTTGTGCAATATTTCCATTTTAGGTTTTTCCATAACTAGATTAAGAGCTCCTAGTGCTTCATGCTCTTCTAGCATATATTGAATTTTCATATTGCAGATTTCGTAATTATCGCCATTCAATTTCTTTTCTTTATTAAGCTCAGCTACGATATTCTTAGATGCTGAAGCCATTATATTTGGATATGAAGTTATTTAGAAATTTTTTCACAAATTATTAATGCCTAACATTTATGCATCTATTTTACACTAACTGATTATATTAATGAATAATTGCACATAAGATTTTATATTCGAAAGGTCACTATGTTCCTAATCATCATCTATTAATCCTAATTTGAAATTATCATTAATATAATTATTTATGTAAAATTGAGTTTATTAAAATTACTAAAACTTTCTAGAACTCCCCACTCTAATAAAATATCACAAATCATATAATGATACCCTTATCTTGTAATCATAAATTGGCATGGCATAATTTGAACTAATATACAAATAATTCATACTTTAAATCATAGTCAACTTGCGGAATACAGGATATAGATAGCAATGAATCATGCTCTACATAATCTTTATGTAGTTATAGACATGTAAGTATCTCTGTATTTTCAAAAAAAATAGGGAAATACAGGTAAAAATACTCCTGAAAGCCCCAAAGGACATGTATATTGGGTTTCATACGTATTTTTATAACTTTAAAGTCAAACATGTAAAATAACTATACCACATTGTAGATAATTTCAAGACGAATACAACGACACCTCGAACGGCCCCATTGGACATCACACGCGCCCCAAGAAGCCTCAGCGTAGGCATTTCACGCGCAGGCAATGATAATCGTTAGCTCCTCAACAGTCAATGGTTGACCATTTCAGATCACAGTCAGGTCGGAACCTAGGTCACGGGTTGGATCTCGATTGCTAACATCAGCACACATGCGCTAGCGACGATTGCCGCACACACCACCTATGTAGTGCGTGAGCCCCACACGTAGAGGACACCCTTGAGCGTGTAGCTTCATCCGACGATGTTGGACCCGTTAAATTGCTGATATTGAAGATACGAGTCTAATGGTATACTCAAAACCAATTTTCATTGAGGGAATGTATGCATAAAGTCAACATTTCACCGCAGCATCGATTGGCCAGCTCCCATCGCGGCACATGGGGCGCGTGATGCTGCATACGGCATCCCTCGACGATGGTCAACCACTCGAAATTCTCATCTTGACGAGACGATTCTGACTATGTGTTCAAAATAACTTTTATTGGGTAGAATTGTATCGTGGCCAATGAAGGAAACCGATCTATGTTTAGGTCAAATGCACTTAAATGTTTACAAAACTCAAACAATTAGGAAACAAGAACTTCTATGTTCTGATACCAATAAAGAGAACAAATCCCAATTACAAACGCAACAGATTACACAGAAAAACATGCCGAAAACCATACTTGAATCACTGATCGAAGAAGTACATCACGCGATGAACGTACCTCGTTTTATACAAATTAGATGTTCCATGCAGTGAGAGAGACTACGGCCGTCTACCGATTTCACATTCGGGAGAGGAGTAGAATGTCATTGTTGTTCATTGTTCTTTTCTATTCTTCGTTGAAAAAACATCTAACAAGTAATAATGATCAAAGAAATGTAATTCTTTTATCACGTTAAGAGAAGTGACTGCCAACTCTTGTGGGTTATGGGTTGGGTTAGCCCAACTTGGATGGCCCACGGCCCATCTATAATACCCAACATTGAGACTCAAAGGTCTCACCAAGAACCAACATATCATCACATTAAAATTTTATTCATATCCTTTAAGTTACATTAGGCCCAGAGAACAAAAAAGTTAATTAGAACATGATGGGAGAGAGTAGGGAATTTTTTTTTTTATAGGGAAAGTTCACTATGATTTAATTAAAAACTCTTCCTCGCCTTTTAGAATTGAAGGAAAGGGCATTACTGGAATTACATAATGTCTTGAAAGGCCGATACATATGACTGTTTTTCAAAAATACGTCTTGGAATAGATTTTCTGTCACATGACAGACAGTTAAAAAGTGACACCAGCCCAATAAAGTGGGAAGAATCCTGCATATTATTAAAAATTATAAAACACCCAACCGGTCAATATGGCAAGATTCCTTCGCTTCATGACCGGTTCATGTTGCACTGCACGTCCCGATTAGGGTTCTCGCTTCGGTCACTGTTTTCATGACACTTGTTATCTAGATAAGATTCTTCAAGTTTCTATCCAAAAGTCCCGAGGATCTTGCGAAAAATCCATTGTCTCTGGTTGATCGCGCTTTTATTTTTCTAGAGCCTGGAACAAATACCAACATGACCATTCAAATTCAACATAGAAAGCCATCACCACCTGATAATTAAGGAGCAACGATTCGAATTTCCGCACCTCCTTAACTAAAAGCTGATTTAAGATACCACCTAATCCTTTGTGGGTTGGGGTGGAGGTTGGGTGGGTTTCAGAGCGTCCTAGCCAATTACCAACTTGTTACCTTGCTAGATTTTGAAAAGTACCAACGTTCCTTTCTACTTACAAGATTACCAACTATTTTAACAATCTACCAACGTTATTCTAATGGTTAACAATGCCTTTAAATTTACTTGTATTTGAAATTACCAACCTTAATTTTGATGGCATACCAAAATCATTCACATTAACATACAACCCATGTTAGTTACTTACCAATTTTTTATGTTGTTATGTTTTGAAACGTACCAACATTTCCTATCACTTCCAGGATTACTCATTACTCTAATAAATGTTGGTAATTTTTTTAAGTATGAATAAGTTTTGGTACTTGTCAAAATTTGTTGGTAAATTACTAACGCGTGATTGGTTTAACACGTTTATTGTTCATTCCTTATGTCAACAACGAATTCAACATTTATTGACCCTGTCAGTGATACATGAATATGGAGAGAAAATTACTGAAGGAAGTCTTGAACCTGTTGCAATTGTACCGATTAGTCCTAAACTTATTTGTTGTTGCCAATTCAATCGTAAACCCTTTGTATTGTGTCAGTTCAGTCCTTTCGGCCGAGGTTGACGTGTAATAATAATTGCATATTTTTTTAATTATTTATCCATTTTTTTTCTTTTGTTATTTTTTTTTCTTTTTCTTCTTCTTCTTCCTTCAGCCATTTGCCAGATCAGCGAACAACCAAAGGTCAAGGGCCAATGAGGTCGAGCCTCACTAGGTCTAACGGGGCTCAACCTGGCCATGGCTGGGTGAGGCTGCCGACCTCGCCCAGCAACGACCAGGGCAAGGTTGCCCTCGCCATTGACCGATGAGGCCTCACCTCTGGCTAGTCACTGATGCCTAGAGGAAGAAGGGGAAAAAAATAAGTGAAATAAAATAAATAAATGAGTAATTCAAAAAGATATTAAAATATTATTAAAAATATCACGTCAACGCCGGCCGGCCAAAGTTGGCCGGAAGGTCTGAATTAATACAAATACAAAATATTTATGACTAAATTGGCCACAAAAATTAGGTTTATGACTAAATTAGCACAATTCCAAGAGATTTATGACTTTTTTGGAAATTTTTCCCTAATATGAAAGTCAAGAAACGTCCCAATGACTTGAGGCGTGGTTGTAGTTCTTATTTCTAGTTTTTAAGGAAAAAAAGAGGGTACAAAAGAAAACAAACCAGACAGCAACATCACAACCTACCTACCCATCGGTGGCCCAGTTGGTAGGTGGGCTTGGGACTGTGCGTTTACGAGTACTAGATCTTGGGTTCAAACCCTCTGCTAGACATCGGTGATTTAAGTAGAGGGTAGTGACAGTAGGTTGCTGCGCTAGCCCCCTCCCCTCCCGAGGGCTAATTGTGCCTCACCGCTGGTTTGAGCATAAGCTCACCGGCCGCGCGGAGACCTCGATTATCAAAAAAAAAAAATCACAGCCTGAATCACGAACGTTTACATGATACATCAAATGTACCCAGCAATGCGACATGTTATCATAATCAAGTACAAAAACTTCGTAAGTTACTGTAAAATTGATTTATGACATTATTGACAAGTTGTCATAATCAAGCTTAAAAACAATTGTAGAGAAAGTGGGAGTACAAAGATATAAAAATTCCGCGTGAATCACGTTCGTTATAAAACCGAACTTTGAAATTCGAATGGACCAAATTATTAAAGCCTCGCGGGGCGTTGGATCAAACATACACATGACTTGGCCATCCAAGTTTTTTCTTGCTTTGCTTTTGTGATTCTTAACACGGACATGAGGCCCCCGTCTTAGAATCTGAATGCTGCTTTCGCGATGCTTGTCGAACAAGGATATGGCACTGAAAACGACGGTCTCTCAGACAAAGTAAATTGCTTTATTCGGGAGTCGAAAAAGAGTTAGGAATCGGGTACATTGCTGCCAAACCTAGAATCAATATCCTTTTTGAACCAATTCTCCTTCCATCCTGTTGGCTTCGAGAGATTCCTCTGAGAACTCAGAAAGGACGATGGATAGGGAGAGAAGTTCATAATACATCTTACATCAACCAAACGTGAGCATTCGAACCTTACGACTAGACCAATACCTTGGATGTACATAAATCGCATGTTATCCTTGTGGGCTTTGAGAGCGCTTCCTCTCGAACTTAGAAACGAAGATTGGTAGAAAGAAAAAGAATTCATCTTTTTTGTGTAAATCAAAGGTTTTTCTATAACATCAGTTTCCAAATCTTGCAACGCGATTGATCCCACGGAAAAAATATAAACCGTCCATCCCTATGTATCGGGTAAGGCTCCACCTATACAGAGCCACACATGGCCCTAAGGTTAATATGAGTGGATGACACGCCACTCAGCCGACTCCTTGAGGGTTAAACAAGGGTTTTCAGCTATCATTCTCGAGATAAAAGATAAATTCGAGAAAAACAAGTACGAACGTGCCTCACAAGTTACAACATGAGCAACAAGAAAGTAAGCTGACTTATTGGTACCCACAAACATTCGCAAGTCGAGACAACAGTCCTTATCAAGGCTGTTTTTTGCCGTTTTGAACATAAGAAGCGAATAGCCGAAGCCTCAACTATCAATTCAGTTCTTGGGTCGAAACGCAACACCCTGACGACGAGCCCCCGTTTCCAATTACCACTGTATTCGGATATAGAAAATGTGATTTCTCCGATATTTTTCGACGACGTCATGAATTCGCCCATGACAATGTTTGTCCACTTTCCTTGGGGCATTTGCTGCAAACTCTCCACGTGTTCCAGCTTCGACTTGTCTGGTAAAGTAAGGTGGATTTTTACAGGAACGCGCCAACCTTGACTTGACTCAGTCATGAATGCCACCAACGAGACTTCATACGAGGTCTTTGGAGAGAGCAAGATCGTTCGGAACTTTCCACTGATTTCCAGCCAGCAAACTTTTCTCAGTACGGCTACCTCAACATCCACATTACTGTGAAAATTGAAGTTCAGCGTTAGGAGTTGGAATTTTGCAGCAGAAGCATCACTGATGTTTTCATTCCTCAATCAAATTAGACGATGAAATGAAAGAAAAGACAAATAGCTACACATGGGTTGCTTCAATTGATTTTCCTGGTGCAGATCAATTTGCAATGAAGTGCATACCTGAACAAAGGGACACTTGTGTTGCAAGTGGAATAAAATAGCGAGGGATGAGATAACAAGAAACCACGCACGAAATGAAATATTAGAGAGATCATAGGAAGAATGCAGAATGGAGCTATGATGCTACATTAAAATGTCCAAGCCAGAAACTTGAACCAATAGGTAAAGGAGACCACATGTATGTGAAGCTCACTATAATCCCGTATAAAGAGATTCAAGAATACTTGAACAACAATCAGTTCACATTTCGCCGCTATTATTTTTCATCCCATTGAAGTCGACTTTGTAACTGATGCATGCCTTAAGATGTGCGTTAAACAAAATCTGTAATGGCGTTACTGATGTCATAGGAGGAACAATTATAATATCTACTTGGTTCATAGGTTCGATTGTTCAAAACTTTCAAATGGAAGTGAGTTCAAACTAGGAATTTTGGTAAGTCTAGATTGGGCCTCAACCCTATTGGTCTCTATGATGCGGTATTTGGTCTTAGGACGCTTCCTACGACCTTCACCACAACGGGTTGTCTCCTGCATCCAGTCAGTACAAACAAATATTTGAACTGAACACCAAATAGACAAACTAAAACACTATTACTAACTGCATACGTGAGGACTATGCGTTTTATCAACTGATCTTCCTTATCATTCAACAATATGCAGAATATATTAGAAACAATTACATGCTCGAAGGCTAGTGGAAGGGAATAAGAGAGCAAGAGACCTCGTGAAAAGGTACTTGACGGTTGAAATTGTTCATATAATTCATCTCAATGACCCATCTCAACTTCACATTTCTTTTTAACGATGTGTGGAGTCCTTAATTACTCTGGCTACTGATGCATCTCAGAATGGTGGATAGATTCTATTCCTGCGAGTACCTCAATCCACATGTTCATCTTTAACAATTAAGCATCAAGGAAACTGCGCCGATATCCTATGTACTGCGTGGATTGGGGCTCACTAAAAGGATAGACAATTGGTATCTCCTCTCAAAAACACTCCATCACCGGTTAAAAGGCAAAAATGATAATAGCTTTTATACGATGAACAATCTGTCATAAATAGTTAACTTCACAGGCCTGTGATTTTCTATTCAAGTGGCATTGACCAATTACCAGAATTAAACATCCATACTTTTTCGATTTTAGATTTTGCGTACTTCATGTTTGCAAGGTTGCTTACATACTTACATAGACGATAAATTATTCAAACTGACTCAAGAGGACTAAAACACGCTACTAGCCATTGCAGCCGAATGACCTGAACGCGCACAAGAGCGTAATTTGCTTTCATTTGGATACACTTAAAATTGATAACAATGAGGAAAATCAATTCTTTTTTACATTCTCTTATAGGAGATTTTGTCAGAGAAATTGAGATCTTCGTTTTGACTTTTTTTTTTTTTTTAAATAATGACTCTTACACCAGTACTGCTTTGACGGTCGTCCATCCCCATTACTTGTCTGTTCGCCCTAAAAAAAGAGAACATGTAACCTCAGGCAGAAATACAAGACAGCAAACACCATGAGCAATTCTCTGTTGAGATGCCTGGCGACCCAGTACTTCTGCAACCATGACATCCCTATTCAATTTTACAATTGCAACATATATCAAAGCTGCCCCTCTTTTTTAAATTTAGAATGAAGGTGAGAAATCGATCGGAGGAGAAGAAGAGAGAGAGAGTCAGCTCACTCTCTTCCTGTGCAGAACCACGCGTCGTAGAGCTGATCAAAGAGCTTTGTCGAGAGGAAAAGTTTGAATGGACACGAGTAAGCAAGTGTTCTGAATCTTTCACTATGGCCACATAATTTGGGCGCCAGGTCTCAAGTTACTCTCTACTGTCCTCAACCGTTTTGCTTAGGCTCTGTGAGCCCATCTCCTCATCTTCTCTATGGATCATTAACAACTTCAATATCCATGTCAGGATGTGGCCAATATTGCTCCTGTTAATGGTGTATAGAGAGAGCGGAGAGGGGCTATACAGGTTTTCTTTTATCCAAATTATATTCGGATGGAGGCCACTATTAATATTGTTAAAAGTACTAATTCCCAAAGTGAAAAGCCAAAGGAGGGGGGGGGGGGGGGGAGGGGGGGGGGGGTGGGGGGGGGGGGGTAGGGGGGGGGGGGGGGGGGGGGGGGGGGGGGGGGGGGGGGGGACGCTTACC
>JAGVVM010004781.1:0-13947 GCA_019149425.1 Psidium friedrichsthalianum | reverse complement strand
GGGAAAGAGCTTGATGGTTCGGAGAATCAACTTTTCTCATAATCCTCGTGAGTATGCACATTGGAGAGACGATGACAATTGATGATACTAATGTTATTCCCAATGTCGAGCACGTCTCGACTCAAGAAAGTTTGCATCCTACTATCAATACCGAAAAAGCATCAATAATAAAGGAGATGAGTCGAGGGGGTTGCATCCATCATATGCCAATACTTCACCAAACAAAATATAGAAGGAAACGACTTCAACCTCACATATTAAAACATTGCAAAAAATATACAGATTTACAAGTGGAGTGGTTATGGAATATATCGACGACATCTAGTGTCAAAACATCCATGAAATTCAGGATCGACATGAGACAACACACAATTTCCAAGTTTGTCGATTCTAACGCTTCTTCTTTATTTCGTTACGATAGAAATAATATGAGTAAGAATTAGCTAAATTTGCTCGTTGAACATTTATCATTTAATTTTGCTAAAATTTTGGTTTAATACTTTTATACAAAATAAATGTACTCCACAAGCAAAATCCGTTTTGAGAAATATGCTTAAACGCCAATTTTTAAACTTATAAAAAGAAAAAGAAGATTTGAGAAATTTTTTTGCAATTTTCAATGGACGTGTGCATATAGGTAACGATATTGGAGTGATCCTTGGCAAACTCATTATTATATGAGTATTTACATGTCATTTGATAGACGATAATTGGAACATTCAAAAAAGAATTATTGCATTTTGAGTTTTTGATGGAAATGTATACGGCACATAATATTTATAGATTAATTAAGCAAGTTTAAAAAAATATTTATTGGTTAATAAAATTTTTTCAATTGATTTTGATAATGCCGCGGCAAATACCGCTTCCATTCGCAAGTTAGAAATAATTTGTAAACTTGCTTTTGGTGGAAATTTTTTTCACATTAGATGTACCTGTCATGTTTTAAATTTATGCGTACAAGATGATTTACGAACTCTTGAAATTTGTCTCCGTCCAAAAAAAACAGCAGCATTCAATATTTATGAAAACATTCCCAAGTTACGAGAAACCGGGGTAGATTTTGTAAACAAAATGGAAGAAAACCAAAAAAATTGTAAAGAGATGTTTCCACTTTATTGGAATTCTACATACGAGTTACTTAATCAATCTTTTCATATAAAGATTTATTATGTACATTTTTTTAAGATCATGTTCAAAATAATTATACTCACAAGAGTGGGATATTTGCAAAAAAAATTTAGATTTTTTAAAAGTTATTAATAGTACAACTTATATTCTATCCAGTGTTTATTATCCTATTACGCATTTATTTTAATAGAGTGTGTAAATATTGCTGGTATTTTTGAAGAAAATGAAGGCGATAATCAATTAGGTCCGACTATTATAGCAATGCGAACGAAATGAATGCAATATTATACCAAAATTCCTATATTTATTTGGTTGCTTGTATTTTAGATGCATGTACCAAAATGGATGGCTTACTTGATGATTTGAATTTCTACTATGAGTGTTTACATTTGGACTGAAACTGTGAATATTTAAAAGAAATTAAAAATATAATAGTAAAATGTATAATGATTTTTGCAATACTATAATATAGTTGATGACAGTGGAACTTCTTCCCAAGCTAGTGACATTCAAGATAGGCACCTAGGTAGGAGGGTCTAGAAATCTAATAAATAGGTAAAAAAAACAAAAGGGAATAATGAAAAATATTTCCGAACTAGAGATTTATTTAATCACTGTGATTGAGTTTCCTCAATTCGAAGGCATATATTTCGAAATTCTACAGTAGTGGAATAATCATTCAATTCAATTTCCAGTACTAACTCATATTGCAAAAGAGATTTTAGCAACCCCTACTCAAAGTTGCGGTTGAACAAGTATTTAGCACTGGAGATAATATTTTAGATGACCGACGTTCAAGATTAGCTCTAAATTCGGTCGAGGCTCAAGTTTGTGTCGATAATTAGACAAAGGCTAGAGATGGATCGCAACAATGAATCCGAATTTTCAATGATAGAGATACCACGCCACAGGTATCACCACTATAGATAGCGACAATTGACGATGAGGTAGTATAGGGTTATCAAAGGCAAAAGAAACTACATGGACTTTGATTCTTCTATCCCCAAGAAAATATGTAGGCACTTAATGATAATTCATTAAATTCAAGCTCTTTCCTCCCACCCATTTTTTTTCTCCCAATCCCCAAATTTGATTACAATTTGTATTAGAAATTTATTATTTCATAATTTTATATTTTATATTTCATAATTCATTATTTAATTTTTTTTATTTCATAAAATTTTATTTGAAAATCGGTTTGAACCAGACGGAACCGCTGATTCCGGTTCTACCGGCCCTTGAACCGGTTCGAACAACCGGTTCATGAACCGGAACCGGAACTGCCTTAAAAGTTTCAGTTCTGGTTCATAATAGGTCACTAACCGAAACCGGCCCAGTTCCGAACCGGGCCACCTGACCCTTCCAGACGACTGTTTTACAACTTCTATTTTCTTTCTAATTTTGCTTATTAAATTATTATTTTTGTTTAAATTATTTTTTAATTTAATTTATATAAAATCTGTATAAAAATTATATTTGGATCAAACAATGTCATTTTGTCACGTCATCACTTCATAGGAGAGAAATACCAAAAAAGTTAAATCAGTATTTTCCGTCAGTTTTTAGAACTTCGATTGCATCATTTTTTAACAAGTTTTAGAACTTCGATTGCATCATTTTTTTTTTTTTTGTAAATTTTTAGAGGTCAATTGCTCTTTTGTGATAAAAAAAAATGTTAAGATTTTCAGTGCATATATCCCATTTGCAGAAATAGAGGCATCTAAGTGGTGACCGGATCAAAAGCAAGATATATTTCGTGTTTCGCCTTTAAAGACTAAATTACTTTACTTCAGGTACAAATTATGTGCAGTACTACAAAATTCTTCAGGGAAAGTAAGGTTTTTAAACCATATCAATGCTCAGTTTGTAGAACTAAAACCCACACTATAATCACAAAATTTTTCCTTCAAGAATTAAGATCCATTATTACCGTCTGTTTAAATTGGATAAAATCGAGATCTACACTAATTGAGATAATTGCAAGTACTCATTTTTTAAGTGCTTTTGTAAGTCAAGAGTTTCTTTCACTATTTTTATTTTCTTCACACGCAAGTCTGTGGCCTTTTGCTAGTTTAATGGAATAAACTATTGTATATTATATGATTTATGGCGGCATAATTGCACATTTCCTCCAATTCATGCCAAATGATTCTTTCACCAGAAACCGGGGCATCAGCAAGAACCAAACCATTCTCTAGGTTACAATGAGGAAAAGTGAGCAACACATTTGGATGCATTTATTTAAGTGAAAAGTGCTTTTTGAGAATTAATTTTTTGGACTTTTCCCAATTTGGTTTTCCAAAAAAATGACTTAGTCAACAAAAAAGTCATACATAAAATTAGGAAAGTACATTCCTAAATCTAAAAAAGTTAAATCCCATTTCGACTCATCTCAATTTTTTTTAATTTTTCATTTTGTATTAATATTATTTTATTTTATTTCCTTCTCTTTTTCTTTTTTTTTTCCTAAGCCGATTGTCGAGCCTCAGCGATAAGCGACACAAGGTCGAGGTGATCGGCACACAAGGTCAAGCCTCACCTGGTAGCAGGCGACGGCTAGTGAAGGAAGGAAAAGGACAAAAATATATATTAATAAACAATAAAAAGTATTGTTAAAAATAAAAATATTATTGAAAAGTCAAAAAAAATTTTTTTCCTTCAAGATAAAGGTACGAGATTTAAGTCATTTTTCAAAGGGAAAATTTCAAAAATTAGGCCCAAATTCCTTTCAAATTCTCAAATAACATACCCAAATAAACCTTATTTCAAACAAGGGCTTAAAATACTCTCATTTTCTCAAACAAGAGCCTAACGTGAATATTGTTTTAAATAAGAGTTTGAAATGGCCATAAAATCTCAAAAAAAAAAGCCTGATTCCAAGGGCTTTTTTTTTTTTGTCTTTTTCCTTATTTGATTTTTTCTTTTTTTATTAGAATTTTCTTTAAAAAAAAAAACAAACACACTGGCAGGAGGGCTGCCCCTCCCCCTATGGTCACCGACTAGAGACAAGGGCCTATGGCTGAGCGAGGGTGGCTGACCCTTACCTAGGATCAAGCGGCAATCGCTAGCCCTCACCTTGATCAGAGTTGGGGTCGTCGCCCCTCGCCTAGTCGTAGGCGACAATCGCCGACCCTCGCATTGACTAAGCTTAGCGTCGCCGACCCTCTCCTGGATCTAGGAGGGGGATTTATCAGCCCTCACCAGGACCAGGTGGCGATCGTCGACCCTCGCCTTGACTAGGGCTGGGGTTGCCGGCCCTCCTTGGTCAGGGTGAGGGCTAGCGACCCCTGCTCAGATTCGAGAGGGGGCCAAATCCTCTCCCTATATTTGGCAAGAGCTTGCTGGCCCACGCCTCTAGCTAGTGGGGTCCCTATCCCCACCAATCGCCCACTAGTGGTGGGCCAAAGGCCACCTACATGTGGCTAGGGTTTTTTTATTTTGAAAAATAGAAAAATGAAAAAAAAATAAAAAATAAAAACGAAAAATGAAGAAAATGCCCTTTAAGTTGGACCCTTTTTTGAAACTCAATAGCCACTTCATGCCCTTATTTGAAAAAACACTATATCACTTCAAGCCTTTATTTGGAATAAAGTTCACTTTGGACACTTTTTCAAATGAGATCCAAATATTGAAACTTATTTGGTTACATATCACCAAACAAATGAAAACAAACCCTTGAAAAATAATTAAAATTTTCCCCATAAAAAACGCAGCTTTTGTAATGTTGCAAGAGAAACCACAAACACTTGAGATTAGGGGTGACCAGTTCCTAACTAGATCCGATTCCTAATCTTTCAAATCAGGAACCGATCCGATCCAATTTCGGGCAATTCCACTGGATCAGAAACATGCAAAAAAAAAAAAAAAGAGCTATAACAAGGGAATTATAACCTTCTGCGAGCCGTTGACCACACTATATCCACATCGGTATGTGCGCCCAAATGCACACAATTATATGAAAACTACTATCTAAACAACATGCAAATGAAGAACTGTTGCAATTTTTCAAATTCTAAGCAACAATCAACTGAAGTTTGACCACATCCCTAGATCCAAAATATTGTCTTCTTCTAATGTGGAAGTGCGTAGCAATTAATCCTCTAATGTAGCAACGCCCATGAATTAAAATGTGAAAAACGATGCTATCCAACAACACTTTATATGTATAAGTAGGAAAGAAAATAAAAATTTCGACCAGTTCAATCCGGTCCTAGGCCCCTGGAATCGAAAACCAAACAGCCTTGCTACCGGTTTCAATTTTAAGAATCACAAACCAAACCACCGCCCTCTAGAACCAGGAATCAAATCACCAGTCTCGGTCCGATCAGTCTAATTTGCTCACCCCTACTTGATATCCTCTAGTTTCATCTTATCTTACCTCAGAGAACTTCCTTTTCAGATTTTCTAGCTCCTGGAAATCTCAGTGACAGTAGTCATTACATACTGACCACGCTAGAAGACTAGAGGCTTCCTGAGGTGGAGTTGGTTCTTGTTTACTTCCTCTTTGTGACATTAAGCAGGCCCAGCTGGGTCATGCCTCGTTATATGTCCCTTTTACGCATATTCTAACACTCATTCCTTTCATAAGAATATTGTATGAGACAGTAACCATGATCCCAGTTTTTGGAGAGTGAAGCTCACCGGAAAGTGGGGCACCAAAATGCAGCATCTACCATTCGAAAACGTCATGTTTTAGTGCCAATACATACATGACAAGAAAAGTCGGCAGCATAGCTCAGACCAGGAAAAAGAAATACGAGAAGAGTGAATGAAGAATTCATCTATTATCGTATACGCTCATGATACAAAAATTTATCAGCCGACTTGCTGAGATAGAAGGACAAGAAGTCCTTGTGGACCCACTAGTATTTCGTTCAGAAAGCTGACCAGTCCGAACCAAACAACCGGAGTCACGTCAACTCCACCTAGGGGAGGGATCAGCTTCCTTGTTAGTACGAGAAGTGGTTCCGTGGGGGCATAAGCAATTACATAAGGGAACTTCCCGACGGGAAGTTTCGGGTACCATGACATTACTATTCTCAAGATGAAAAGGAAAGCAAAAGCTGGGAGAAATGGGCCAAGGATCCCAATTGCTAACTTCGCTGTTGCAGGGTCTAGATCTGCGATAACTAATCCATTTCTGTTATCTGTGGCAAACTGAGAAACTTTCAGAACATCAACCTTGAAATTCCCAATGATATCATGAGAATCGAATAGGTCCCCCAATGTGGCTGAACTTGATGATACCAATTCAGCCCCAGAAGGTACTGCAACCTCCCAACACGCACTACATCTCAATGACTGAAGTTGAAAACCTGACTTTCTTCCATTGTGCCACTTGAAGCTTCTCTGCCACAAGTAGAAAGCCAATTCACTAAGACACTATACAACCATCTGAGTTGTTATAGACTACATAGAAGCCAAATCACATATGGCCATGTCATGCCAGACAACATAAGCCTTCCTTGTTTGTATTTTGAACATTCCTAGGATAAAAGAAGAGATCTTTTCCAAGATGACGAGAGATTGGTTGAGATAAACTGACAATAAGTAATAGTAGCTAAATTTTGGAGGCTGCACTCTCTGACTCTATTTTCGTCTATTGGTTGAAGACATACAGTGTAAAAATGCAACAGTTCATAGCAGTACTCTCTTCTTTAAAATGAAGTAGATTTCTCGACGCAAATAGATTTTGAGCTGGGGGTCTTTGTGGCCTGCCTGCTTATGTATGGTAATTACCTAATGAAAGCCACATTGGATGAAGTACAAACAGTCATCAATTGGTTGTTCAGGCTCAAAAACACTATATTCCAGGTTATAGAAGTATTCTTCAGGGACCAGTACCAATCTTTCAGACAAACAAGAACTAGGTTAGCGAAATTGTTCCATATCTTAGGTATACAAACGGTGTGTGTACATAAGCAGACCAGACTTGCAGAGTCAGCCAAAGAACCAATAAACAACAGAAAATGTACATAGGCAGATTCACCAAGCTGACTGCAGAGCTAGAGAAAGTGATATGTGGAGGGCATCAACAAAATCGGTGGTTCGTACACAGGATGAAGTCAAATTCACTCCAAATCATTGGGTATTGACCAAATGGTATTTATCAAATGCAAGAAGATGCCGTAGTATTATTTAAGATTTACGACACCATTTATGCATCTAACCATAGAAAATCACGCCATACGCATCAAGGCTACAAAACCCTCTCGCCCTCTTCTTGTTCACCGTCTACCTCAAAAGTTTATTTTCCTCCTCCGGCCCCACCAGTACGTCCCATGTAACATGATCCAAGAGCAGTACATAAGTCATTACAGAAGTATCAGATACAATTGACTCGATGGAAAGGACGCAAATGTTAATGATTACTTTTCGAGCAACGCCAGGTACACTACAAAACTTTGCAGAACTTAAGTTCACTATTAGCAGAACATTCGGTTGTCTAGACTCGAAAGACAAATGGTTGGTCTTGTTCAAATGCCCAATACAAATATAAACCAAATTCCGCGAAAACTCTTAGCCACACCCAGCACTATTCTTTCGGAAACATGGGTCATGGGTCAGTCAGAATCGCTAAAATGAAAAGGCACCCACAAACCATAACCAGTAATAGATTAAGAGGACTCACTGTGGAGTGGAGCTTCAATGGATGGGAAACCAGAGGACGACGACACCCTACCAAGATTTGGAGGGAGAAAAAATACATTCAAATTAAGCGGGGAAGAAGATAAAGATAACAAAGGACCCAATTAGCGTTAGCAGAACAGGTGAGAACCACGCAGTACCTCCGATTTGAAGGTGTATGCCGGGAGAGAAGCAAACCGCCATCGTCGTTGCTCGGCGAGCGAGCGAGCGAGAGAGAGAGAGAGAGAGAGAAGTTGTGGACAAGGTGGAGGGAACGTTAACGTTTTATCCTCGACGTCGACAGAGGATGAGCCCATTTCTCTCCCAGTTGGGCCGGTATGTTCATCTGACCCGAGTCGACACGCGAACCGGTTAAAGAACCGGTTTGGTTGTCCTATCCATTATACCTATAATTTTTCGTGGTTCTGTTGTGTATAGATAGGTAAATGGCATTTACCTGAATTCATCTCCATCTATCGTTATTAACTATTCATTCTTATGTGAATAATCTCAATCCCAATGTCGACCCAAATAGTCCTAGTAAGATTATGACACGAGCCAAACAGATATATGTATAAAAATTTGTAACTATGTCGTACCTTTGGCCTAATTCTCCTAAAAGAACAGTAACTTCATAGGTCAACTCTCTATTTTTGTTTAGTTTTTTTGCTCGTCTCATAAAAGAACGCTAATTTTAGGTTGGGCCTCAATTCTAATTCAATATTTTGCGTGTGTCATAAGAAAGCATAAGTTTTCGGCTTTTTTTTTTCTTCTTAATTTTGGCCCAAACTTTTTATGGTCTCGTGAAAAGTCACTAACTTTCGGCCAATACCCAAATTTGGCCCTCATCAAGTTTCCCATTCAGTGATGCCAAGATTGGACGTGTCATTCCACGTATGCTCGGTGAAAACATGACGAGACTAAATTTCAATACTGACTAAAAATGAATACTCTCCCACGAGATGGGAAATAGGTTCGATTCATTATAAGGGCTCGAGTTAAAATGGGTGCTTTTTAAGGGAATTGGCCTCCCTCTCGATTTCCTCGGCATACATGTACAAAAGCGTATGTTAATCTTGTCCACACCCAACGAAACATAAAATAAAGGGTTGTTGAATATTCCGAAACGAAAGAAAAGAAAAGAAAAAAATCAGAGAAATTCCACGTCATCATCAGAAGGAACCTGTGTCGAAAAAACCATCCTTATCTGATTTCCTGTAGGCTTTAAGCTTCCATGGTCACCACGCAGCCCGAGTCATCATCGGGCGCTCTCTCTTTCGCTCTGCCTCGCCATCACCAACAGTCTGGTCCACCTCCACCACCTGCTCTCTTTCTCTCTAGAACCTCTTTCTCTCTCTCTCTCTCTCTAGAACTTGTGCGTGGGAGGCATCGGGCATTGGGCAATGGCTTCGGCGACGCCTCCGAGCCCGCACCAATTGATGTTCCCGAGCGCGAAATTCTCGTCCTGCGCGGCCGCGAGGAGGTCCCTGGGCCCTCCCCCGTCGCCGTCGGCGTTCCCCTCCCAATCGCTCTCCAGGGCTGCCGATTCCGCGCTCTGCCGGAGCAACCCCTCGGACGCGCCCTCTCCTCCCGGCGACTCCGCCCCGTGGCGGTGGGACTCGGCCATCCAGGACCTGGTGAAATCCGCGATGAGGACGTTCGATTCCTACGTAAACGCGCTCGCGAAGGAGCCTGAGGACGCCCGCGACGACGGCGGCGGCGGCGGCGGCGGCTCGGTGGGGAGGGAGAGGAACAGAGCGGAGGAGAGGGATGGGGACGAGAGTTGGGATTGGGATAGATGGAAGCAGCACTTTGAGGAAATCGACGGGCAAGAGCGTCTGCTTTCGATATTGAAGGTGCCTTGTTATCAGCGTTCCAGTTCTTTCCTCTTTGGTATATTATAAAGGTTTTTTTTTTTTTTTTGAAAGTGCAATCGGGGTAATTGGTTAAATTTTCTGCTGTCTGTTTTGGATTTTTGATGTTTGATAAGATGACGTACTTGTTAAAGTTCTAATGGGGCTGCTGTGTATTAAATGGCATCTCTTCACTGAGTCGACTTATTCGTTGAAATGCAGTAGTTTAAGTTTGGAAAAAGAAGAAAAACAGAAAGGCGGAAGCTTTGCAATTTGAACGCGATTGCCCTAATCGTTTTTTTTTTTTGCTTTCGCTTTATGAACATCTGATTTACACTGATCAGATACTTTGAACCCATGAAAAGAGCCTAGACATGTCTTTGCTGGTGACTCTAAGATAACCACTTTAATGGAAACAAATTTCACCTGCCGAAGAAGGAGGCTTTAGCTGT
This sequence comes from Psidium friedrichsthalianum, assembly GCA_019149425.1. Taxonomy (NCBI): domain Eukaryota; kingdom Viridiplantae; phylum Streptophyta; class Magnoliopsida; order Myrtales; family Myrtaceae; genus Psidium; species Psidium friedrichsthalianum. The sequence continues at coordinate 3,884 of JAGVVM010004781.1, read as the reverse complement.
CAAGTTTTTGGCAACCTGATACAATTGTCTGCTACCCCCAGAGGGTCATCAGGACATATGGTGAAGGAGTGTTTTATTGTGGTGGAACAAGGAGTACGTACTGTATCCTCAATATATCGAAGAACTTAGAAACAGGTGAAGCTTATGGACTATGAACAATAATCCAAGTCATGGCAATGGCATGACAAAAACTATCAGGAAGTGTGATTTGCTAAGGGCTAGAAGTTCTTTTTGTCATATTTATAGTTTGATAATAAGATGTCAATTGCATGTTGACAAAATACCAGAAAGTATGACTACGAGAAGCTGGAAAGCATGCAGGAATTATGAATTTGTCTATTTGCTAGAGTGAAAAAAATATTATCTTTCCTAGAGAGTCCCTTGTGACATGTTAACATTACAATTTACTATTTACTCTACTATATGGACAGCTGAAATGACGATAGGATGGTAGAAGAAATAGAGACTTCCTGAGTTGACTGAACGTGGAGGCCGTATTAGAAACTTGTCCCCTACTCCCGGATTCTTTCTTCTCAAATGATTTAGTTAGCTTATACTTGACCATGTTCAACCTAAATGTTAGTCAATTTTTAAAATTTTCATTTTTTTAACAGTCACAATTAAGTAATGCTGTGCTCAAAGAGGATTATGAAGAAGCTGGGAGGCTTAAGGTGGCAATTGCAGCAGCATCCACTGGTGACACTGTTGGCAGAGTGATGTCTTACCTGAAAGTAGGAACTTGGACTTCCCTGAATCATTTGTTGATACCATTATCCTCCAGCACTAACATTTCGTTGTCTCTTGCTTACTGTTTGGAATTTCAGAGTGCCATAAATGAAGAACGTTATCAGGATGCAGCTTTTATGCGAGATAATGCTGGTGCTGGATTGGTAGGTTTCTTTGGTGCATGCTTTTACTTATTCTAGGTGCTATACCCTATAGTACTCCTAGAAGTGTATGCTGGAGTTTGGGAAATGCTTAAAGTTGTTACATAATCATTCTGGATGTATCTGTTTATATATTGTGACGGTTTATGATTCTACATTTATTGTGATAGTTTGTGATTGTGCTTTGTATCTCGTTTGATGAATCTCTGTCTATAGTGATCATTGTGTTCCTTTTCTAAAGTATTGAAAAAAAAATCTGGTGCCGTAATCCATTATCACCTCATTGTAGTTCCTGAGATGAACACTGTTGAACAACTGACAATAACAGCAAGACTGGATAATGATATGTTGTGGAGGAGATTAGTAATAGTATCATCGAAAGGAAATAACTAGGAATGAAGCTTCTAAGAAGATTGGGTTCTGGGCATTTTATTATCGAGTTTTTCCATTTTCACTTCAGGCAATAATTGAAGTGAAGCAGAACTGTAGCCCTATAATTTTCTAATTGACTTGAGAGGAGAGTAAAATCAGACGAAAGAATCTAGTGAAAAAAACCAAATAATGAAAATGGTGCTATGGTTGAGATTAAGGGATTCCAGTTGAAGCAGTTGGTGCTAAGCCAAACTTTCACTTTCCTTGGTGCTAGTTGTTTTTTTGATGCTTCAACAAAATATTCTCTTTGCCTTCAACTCATTGCCCGAGCCTCTGTATGCTGAACCATGTGTTGAGATTCAATACTGTGAAAAATCCAAACCTTTTTGCACTTACAAATTCTTGGAGGGCCCAAGATTCTACATTTTGATAGCAATGGAAGAAGTTAGACTTTGCATTGTATTTTTTTGTTGATCGACTGTCAGCTTCCTTGGTTTGGATTACTATCGAGTCTGGTGAAGCATTTAATACATTATATCCTCATGGCTTATGTTCTTTGATTTTTGATGGTTTTTGCCTACAGGTGGGATGGTGGGCTGGGACATCAAATGAAACATATGATCCTTATGGTATAATAATTCGTGTTACTGCAGAGCATGGAAGATATGTGGCAAGGAGTTACAGTCCTCGGTAAGCTCGTATAACTAAAGATATTATTCTCTAATGACAAATTCCTCACTTGCGAATTTTTTCTGATACCAAGTGAAGAACTATCTGAATTTAAAAATAATCCACAGGCGAAGTTGAGGCTTTCTCGGCGTAAGACTCTAACATTTGCAATCGATCATTTTTTGGTTAAGTTCTATTTGAGCCACATTGTTAAATTATATACATATAGATAGGTTTCACAATATTGTTTCACTAGTGGTGGTAGAGTCATCTAAAGGGAACTATAGTCCTGTCATTCCAGTCCTCTTTGACTAGTCCCTTACCTCTATTTAGAGAAAGGGAGTTTCTCATTGCGTGCGAGAGCTGTTTAATCCATTTCTCCCTGAAGAGATAATGGAATGTATATGATGCCTGGAAAAGAAAGATTTGAAGCGGCTATATGGGCAATCATTAGCAATTATAACAGAATAAAGAGTTTCCCTACCTGGGAGATAAGTGTGTGAGATGCTGAAACTAATTTAAGAGTGACAGCCTTGAGCAAATTATCAAGACACTTGAAAATGAGTTCATAATTGCTTCATGCAAAGCTGAGAGGTCGGTAGTCTCTGATATTAATCTTTTTTATTGTCTCCAATGTGTCATAATCTGTTGAGTTGAGACAGTTTGTGCCTGTATCCTCAAGGGTAGTGTTCGTCCACCAACTTTCTAGGGAATGTCAACCATTGTGATGATGCCTAATTGTCAAGAATGCTTTGGTCAACAGTAGGGTCAATGTCCACGTTCCACTGAGTCTTCATGGTCTTGTTAGATTAGGTTAGGTCTGATTATGATTCTATTTTGAGTGCAACATGTGGAATACCTATTTTTTATCCAAACTATGTCTATATTTCTCCCCTTGAATTTGCTTAAACAGTCTGTATTTTTGTGAGCGCATACACAGGTTTAAATGATAGCTTTAGATTATGCTGTTAAAGTCTACTAGGAGAGGAATCTATGCTGGAAGTGTTTCTTTTGTATGTCAAAACTAAGGGCCTGTTGGGTAACACTCCTGCTTCTTTGGTTCCCATTCTTTTGTTCCGGGAACATAAAAGAATAGTAATCTGTTTGGTAACGTCAGTTAATTTTTGTGTTCCCAAGAATAAATCAGTGGCCAAGGAACATATTTGGAACAAAAATAAGAGCAAAAAAATCTACTTCTTGTTCCCGGGAACAAAATTATAAAAAATCATTTCTGCTCAGAAATTGTTTTCAGAACAGAATTGTTGCACCAGATTCCTAAGTTCTGCAAAAAAGAGCCTGTATTGATTTACTGTCAACTACACGTCATCTAAATGTCCCGTAACTGATACATTTCTGTGCGAAAAGTTTGTCGACTAACATCTTGACACTCCTTTTACTATTGTGCAAAATGAACACCAAATAAAAGGATAGATTTCCCAGTGTAGTTCACCTTGCAGTATCCATGACTATGAGGAAAATATCCTGTAGATGAGAAATTGTCTGCATTTGTATATTTCTATTTGCCTAATCAACTACTTATGATAAAAAGGGATGCTATCACATTGAGCTCAATGTTGGCTCATTTTGTAGATTTATACTAGATATGAAGCAGTTTGCTTGTGGGTTCCATCTTGCCAGCTATAGCTCTGGAGCACACCTACTTGACTGGAAGCAGTTCTCTGTTTTTGGTTTCTTTCTTTTGTTTTTGTTTTGTTTTTGTTTTTGTTTTTGTTGTTTTTGTAAGAGTGTGAGTTTGAGAAATTTTTCACACTATTTCGGCTGGTTTTTGGTGAAATTTGTGTTTTGGAAACCAGTGGTCTGTGCTGAATATGTGTTTTAGTTTTTTGAAGGCGAACTTGTGACAGCTGCCGTGGTGTTCCTTTGTTTGAGTTTTCTGAAGGTAGACAAGAAAGCGAATCACCAGCAACAGGTATATCTTTTCCTTTTAGGTATAGG
>JAGVVM010004780.1:0-30974 GCA_019149425.1 Psidium friedrichsthalianum | reverse complement strand
TCGCATATCTCCTATCAACCCAATCAAGCATGGGTTGGCAGAGGTACACAGCTGGAGGCCGCCTCTTCCATCCAACGAGTGTCGGCAAGGCTACTAGACCCTGATGTCTCAGGATTAACTGGGCGGATCAGCACACATGACTACCTCATCGTATACTCCGTACGCACCAACGAACACATTCGACGTTCTCGTCACGGATCAGAAAAATTGCCATGACAGTCTATTTCTGTTCGGTCTTGCAGTCTACGATTATATAGGTAAGTGAAGTAGTGTGTCTCTGCTCCCGGATCATTCTTGGAAGAAACCAATTAGTAATCAGCTAGCCAGACAGCATTGTGTGTAAATGTTGAATATAAATGCTGTTGTGTCTACCACCCGACGATTCCATTGTTGTCAAGCGGACCCCTTCATCAAATGGCATGTCTTATATCTATCACAGCTTCACCTACTGGATACATCTGTTGATCTCCTGTGTAGTATGACTCGTTCCTTCAGCTATATGGTCCATTTACATTTTACCGTCGCCTGTAGCTCTCTCTTGATACAAGATTTAGTAATGATGTTGCTAGTGCATAATTGGCTCTAGTATTCCGTCTGTTACGTGAATTGTGCGGTTATGGCTCGATCACGTTCTTGTTTCCTCACAAGTATCAGGTCGGCGATAATGTAAAACACGTAGCCGCCTTTGCCTTGTGGAACCTGAAGGCAGCAAACTGTTGGTAACTATTTGTCGAGGTGAAATCCTTATTTTCATCGCATTCGTAACAACATTTCGTTTGAGATTATAAAATTTCAGATTGGTAACGTTTAAGGAGGTAGCCAATTGATATGGAGTGAGCCTTGTTTGTGATTTTGCTGCTTCATTGATCTGTGGCAGCTCTCACCAGCAACGGTCGTCGTCGTGCCCGTTGTGTCACTTTACACCTTAAACACTATGCTCAGCCGAGCATCACCCTTTGTACTAGTACCTCCGACTTTGATATACTAATGATTATTATTTTTTTCACGTCCACTATGTCTTTCTCAATTGATAATAAGATATGTTGTTAATAGAGAGTTGTTAATCATCTGACCACTGATGACCCTGGTCCTACTTTGCGATTTAATTACACTACCGATGAGGGATTATTTGCTGTATAGTGCTTAGTGTAGTTTGGCTTTTTTCTCTGTGGCTGGATTCTGTTAATTTTGTAATAGTTATATTACGGATGGTTTGTTTTTTCTAGCGACAGGTAACGTGTGCTTCAGCGTGATGTAATGCAATGAGTAGTATATTCGTTATGAACTTGGGCACTTGCTCTGACAAACATGGCCCTCAGCATACCTTCCAGTGCGCGATCCCGGCACGCTACTCCCACTTAGTGTCCGCGTAACTTGCTAATTTCCCTTATTCACTTATGTTGAAAGCATGCAATCGAAGAATTTGATTGTTAGAAAAGAAAAAGGATTTAAAGACTGCACGTGAGTGTGAATGATCGGTTAAGTGGTTAATGGTCAGGGTTAGATTTGTTAGGGCGTCTGAGCAAACTGACATCTTAGTTATCAATCCATTGAGGCGTAATGGATGGAAAACCTGACGATGGCATACCTTTGTAACAGTTCTGAATGTCAACGGTCTTCCATCTCCTGGATCGTTGTTGCATCACGTAACCATCAGCATCTAGCTGAAATTTACAGTTGCTTCCAAACTGTCTCGTTACCATGATTGGTATGGCTGAGAAGATGTTGTGGTGCTGAAATCCTCTTTCTCCAATCTGAGGTTAGGAGTCTGCGAAGTCAGAATGGCAAAGAGCTCCTTTGACCATATATCCAATCAAGATGGAATCACTTTGTTGATGTTACTCTAATTGTGCAGCTCGGAAAGGTTGCTGGCGTTGCCTATAGTTTTGTCCGTGCTCAAATACAAGCTTTTCACAGTGGTTGTAATGCTGACTGTTGTTTAACAATTCTTCCTGCTATTGTTAGTAGAGTCTCCTCCATGGATACGAGATTTTCTCCTAAAATCTGATCCTATTTGGGCTTTGGGAGATGCAATTTAGTGTAAGGATTTAGTTGGAAACTGAAGAGAGAATACACCGGACAAATTACGGTCGAGCAGCGGGAAGTAGAGAAGAATGACTGTATAATGGTGTAGGTGGAGTTACGTTTAATATTGTTTTTCACCTGGGCCATTTTTTTCCTATTTCCAGGTGTTTCTGTTTCAGTTTTCCTCTGCCTTTGGTGAATCCATTTGGCTTTAATTTATTGTAAGCTTTTTGGATGTCCGCATGGACCCTGAGATTGTTGTGACTGGTCGGATTATCCTGCCGCATTCTATACAATTTTTAACTTTGGATAGCCAGATCAGCATTGAACATATTGGTGAATATTGACACAAGTGTGGGTTGTGTTAATAAACATCAAAAATTTGTTTTGCGAAGTGAAGGTTAGTGAAGAGTCTAATTAGATAAGAGGTACTCATTGGATTGAAAAACATCTGAGGCAACGCGGTTCAAAATCAGGCACTTCATCCGTAAAAAATACGAGATGAGAACCTCTAGACAAAGAGACCTCTTAGGTCAGCAAATTGGCTCACTCTTAGAAGCAGGGAACTTTTACCAGATGAAACGGTGCCCGTTTTTTTTTTTTTTGTTTTGTTTTTTTTTTGGTTTTTTTTTTTGCACTTTCACATTGTATTTGCACCATTTTTTTGAGTAGAATAATCATGATTTGGATACATGTTTTGGGTTTTGGTGCAAGTAAGCGACATCCAACAATGCAGTCATGTCGCGTATTTTCGTTGAATAGATGATCCAGTTCATGGATCATAGGACTGAGAGTGAGATGAAATCTGCAATTTCCCCCTCGGTCCAGACTCCGTGGGATTCTTTAGCATTAAATGGAGGTGATTTTTGTGGGCGTAAAGAGCTATTTCTTCTTATTGCTCTATACATGCTCATCAAGGGGCCATCCATGCCGGTTCCCCCCCACGCCCCTCTCATGGAAATGAAACTGAGGTGCTGAAAATTCAACGGGTGGAAATCACAAAGGCGTAAGCTGGCCACTTGTAAGGTTGTGCCTCGAAATGCTCAAACTGCTGCATCTCAATTGGCAAAGTCGTTACTGTTCTACGGTAGCATGGTGTGGTATCAGCAACAGCAACAACTATAATCTTGTGTGCTTCTTTTTCCCTCTTAATCGTATTGCCTGAGAGAGATCCACTGCGTCTTGTTGACACCATGACTCTGTTTCTTCTTTTTTTCATGTTTTGGCTTCTTTCTCTGGGTTCATTCGGGTTTCTTCTCCTCTTTCTTTCTTGTCTGCAGTACCAGAGAGAGAGAGAGAGAGAGAGAGAGAGAGAGAGACTCGGCATAGTCCAGAGAGTTGGTTTGGTTGGTTTAAGGTCGCATGGAGATGATCCGGGTTCTGCCATAGTGAAGACATTTCGTGCCTCATGCCCGATCCTCCGTGTGATTTAGATCTTTGGCACCAAGTAAGTTACGATGTAGCAGAGTCTTTCTTAATTCTTCTGCAATATTATGTCCATGCGAGGAGATCTTGCAGGTGAAATTTGCTGGAGACAAGATGCTAGGAGTTGGCTCTTTCCATTGACAAGAAAATGAGTCTCTAGGTGTTCAAAGAATCACATAGGCCCGACTCGGTCCGGATCATGAAAGAATTTCACAAGGTTTCTATGTTTTGCTTGGTTCATCGGGTTGCCTAATTTTTTACCAAATCAGATTTCTGCTCTGAAAGCACTGTTGGAGCAGAAATTCACTTTTAGAAGTGTTACTATAAGTACCCCTGAAATCAGCCGATTACAAGTGTGAAACGAGCGGAGAGAGCTGCGATCACGAGTGAGTACCACCGCAGATCGTAAACTCTGCTATTGCAACTGAAGCAGCTTAACATCTGAAAAAGAAAAAATTTGCAGTGCTGGACTCGCGAATTGAAAGACCCAACTGATGGTATCACTCCGAAAACCATTTTAGCTCCAGAACCCCAGAAAAGAAAGAAAATGGAGGATGGTGTGAGAGCAGAGGGGTGAGGAAGCCTGGGAAGGAAGAGGCGTTAATAACATTAGGTTTACGATTAGGTTTAAGGAATTAAAGTAAAAATAGAAATTATCTGGTCACGGGTCCGAGCAGTCCGGTTTTGCCTTGAAACTGGGAACTGGATTGCTCAGACACCGGCTCCTATTTTAACAAATCGGGAGCTAAACTGGTGCCCTTTAGAACTGGACCAAACCGATGTTTCCGATTCGGTTGGATCCATCTTACTCGCTCCAAGTAGATACCAATAATTGCGGTTCTTCAAAGAATAATTTAGCTTTTCTTATAAGTAGAAAAAATGAAACCCGAATAGATTGAAGTGATTTATCACGGAAAGTATGTGCCATAAACATTACTACCCTATGTTTAATTGTTTGCAACTCTTTTTTCTATGGCTTAGTTGGCACTCAAAATTGAAGGTGGAAAAGATGCAGTAAGAGTTAGAAAAAAAAAAAAAGGAAAATGAATGGAAGCGGGAAGGTAATCTGGCCGAGGTTTACGTTTTTTTGTTTTTGTTTTTCTTTTCTCTTCTGGATCTTTTATCTCATGGATAAGTTAATCATAATTATAATTATTCAGATTAGATGTTAGTGATTTTGATGAGTGAGGATATCTCATTTGATTCCTCGTTAGTATATCCAATGACATTTTTATTTTATTCGATGTTGTTAATTTTGTCTCGCCTCATCATAATCTTAAGATATACCGAATATAGATGATTTTTTTTTGTCTGCTTATCTCGACAACTAAATGCAACCTACCGAAACGTTAGCAAACATAGCAAGGTCTTCCATTTTAAGGAATAAAATTCCTCTACGAATTCTCATCACAGCACCTATGTGTTGGAGTTGGCGAATACTTCGGGAACCCTTGTTTCTCACACTAGGTACGCCCACGTGAGCTTAGGGAAACCGAAGTGTTATCCAACAACATGTGATCCCTGCGTGCGGAATGCGGGGGTTCGAGGGCAGCGCCCCCGACACGGGTGCCCCGCTGCCCTGTCAGCGGGCGGGGGTTCGGGGGCAGCGCCTCCCGACGGGGTTCCGCTGCCCGGTCAGCGGACGGCTGCTCCGCTCGCCGGTAAGCGGGCAGGAGTTCGGGGGCAGCGCCCCCGAAACCTCAACGGGTTTGGGCTTTTATTTAAGCTGGCTTGTATAGCGCGAGATTAAGAGATTTATTATAGGTTTAGGTTTGGCCCTGTTTTAGAGTATATATATATTTGCTCGTTTCCGATCATTGTATTAAGTTGAGCGGCTGTAAACCTAAAAACATAGTGAAATCTCTTTGCAGGACTAGCCCTACTTCAAGGGTGAACCTGGATAAAATCGTGTGTCGTCTATTCTTCTCTGTTTTCGTGATCAAATTCTCGTTTACTTCCCTACACTATGAGCATTATACCACTAACTCGTCTCGATTCATAAATCAAATTCATAAATCAATACATTTCATGAAAAAAGAATTCATTTCATATAGAACTTCTAAAATAATTCCAAATAATCAACTCACACGGCATTTCAAGAGATGCTTTAATACGCCGTTTCATATAACCAAAATGATAGTTAATGCTCTAAATGCCGCTTTTTTCTTTTAATAAACATCATGCCGCGTTACGCATCTTTTTAAGTTATAACATATTTAATTCCTATAATTTTCAAGCATGAGTGTCTAAATCATAAAAAAAAAAAAAGATAAGCGCCGCTCACCCGACAATACGAACCAAACAATGAGAGCTACTTCGAGCCGAAAACTCGAAATCCAATTAATTAAGTGAAAAAAAAAAATCAAAGTCAAGCACAAAACCACCTTAGCAAGACTCAATTAAACAAAGTTTTTTTTTAGTCAAAATTAACTTAGTTTATTAGGTAAAAAAATGACCCCGCCACGCTAACGAAATGCTCGCCCAAAGTAGAACCACTGCTGCAATCCACTGTAGTGCAAGCCAACTTGATTTGCTTAAAAGACAAACTTGCATCGAACTCAAAAGATGGCCAAAGATGAATGAAAACCGGCGCCAAACACAATAGTTCGTATCCAATTCCAATAGTGCACGACAAACTTCCAATTCCTCTTGGATTAAACAAAATACCAAATCGACTTCTTCAAAATTTCATGGTTCCACGACGCCAGAAAGTTTCTTTACAACATGATTTTGTAGCTCAGCAACCTTCAGAAGCAATCCAGCAACTCAACATCCAACATAATCCTAAATTACAGCTTCACTAAGAAATTTTCTCTGCTTAAAAGAAGGTCTGGGCACTTTGAAAGCACGTCGATTCAGCGTGTCGAGATATCCAACTGTTACAGTTCTTGCCATTCGTTTCCCGGGTGTTCTTATTGATTAAGCATTGTTTTGTTTTGTTTTTTTTTTTTTTGGGAAACGCCCATTTTGATTGAGTTTTAGTCATTTGTCCTTACCCAAAAAAGACCACGATGTTCATATGACTAGGCTTAAAGTAATTAAAAATCAACCGATGTCTTTCTGACTCAGAACTGCATTTTCTCTCCATGCTGATTGATGACAACTACGATTCTGTTTATGCACTGAGCACGTACTTTTCCAAACTGCATGTTACTAGATTAAAGTGAATTCGCACATGAAGATCATATTTGACAAACTTAACTGCATCAAAACGTAAAATTGATTGGTAATTTTTTTTAGCACCGTCCGTAGATTTTACAAACTCGTATCAAAAACGTGTTTTGCGGTCTCGTTAGAGGAATGTCAAGTGAGCGCTGTAACTAGCACAAGGATTAGTTAACAATGGGCGAGAAGTGATAACCTTCGCTCCGATCAATCTTTGCCGGTTTTTCATGCCATTATGTTTTAAAGTCCTGATTTAGAAGTCATATCTGATGGCGAAATACCCACGAGAACATGTTCAAAGCTGCAAGTAATGTGATGGTCCAGCTCACCATGCGCAACAACCTCCACGATATGCAAATTATCAAGAGAATCATCCTCTTAAAAGTAAATCTTTCAAGCCAATTCTTGCCGCAACTCCCACGTTTAGATGGTCAAATGATAATGCTCTTAAAGCAGCTCCTAGAGTTAGATATAGAAGCCACTTCCAGCAAATTATTCTATGGGCCTGACCGAGATGATGCAGTATTCAGCTAAGATTCTGTTTATGTTTATATACTGAACACAAACTTCGTCAAAACTGCCGGTTACTAGTTTAAAGTGAATTGACACACGAGGATCATATTTGACAACTTAAATGCTCCAAGACATAAAATTGATTGCTCCAACCTTATGAGACAAATGACGCCATCTTGCTAACATTCGTTCATCGATTGGATTAGGGACCCTTTATTTTGGTATTTTTTCTGTGCCATCTGTGTATTTACAAACTCGTATCGAAAACGGGTTTTGCAGTCTGATTAGAGGAATGTCAAGCGAGCGCTGTAACTAGTACAAGGACCGGTTAACAACGGGCGAGAAGTGATGACCTTCACTTTGATCAATCTTTGCCGGTTTTTTCAGGCCATTCTGTTTAAAATCCTGATTTAGGAGACATATCTGATGGTGCAATACCCACAAGAACAGGCTCAAAGCTACAAGCAATATGATGGTCCAACTCACCGTATACTCATCAGTGCAACAGCCTCCACCATTTGCAAACTAGGAAAACACTGAGAATCAATTCATCCTATTAAAAGCAAATCTTTCAAGCCAATTCTTGCCGCTACTCCTACATTTAGATGGTCAGATGATAATGCTCTTAAGCAACTCCTGGAATTAGACACAGTAGGCACTTCCAACAAATTATTCTGCGCGCCTCATCGAGATGATGTAGTTCTCGGCTGACAAGATGTGCAACAAACCGGCCGTATCTCCATCCCAGCTTCTGTATAAATAGACGCTTCGGCTAGTCGCTGAACACAAACCATAGCCTTTCCAATACTTGAATCCGCCAATGGCTTTCATTCATCTCCTCTGCCTAATTGCTCTATTTTCCAGTGTCAAGGTCTCTCCTGCCAATGGCCAGTCATCTCCGGCTCAATCAAAGAGCAGTGAATTGAAAACCTACATTGTCCATCTGACTCCCCCCGACGGCCATCACCTTTCTGAATTGAAGGATCTTGAATCCTGGTATTACTCGTTTTTGCCTGCGAATTCTACTGCCTCGGAGAACCAGAGGCGCATGCTCTACTCCTATCAAAACGTGATGATCGGCTTTGCAGCAAGGCTGACTCCTGATGAAGTTGCCGCAATGCAGGGTAAGCCTGGATTTGTGGCGGCTCACCTGGAGCAAATATATAGGCTCCAGACAACGCACAGCCCCCAGTTCTTGGGCTTACCACTGCGTCAGGGAGCTTCCAATGGTTCGACTATGGGCAAAGGAATTATCATCGGCGTTATGGATACGGGTGTGACGCCAGACCACCCTTCATTCAGCGGAGATGGAATGCCGCCTCCGCCGGCAAAATGGAAAGGGAGGTGCGACTTCAAGCCTTCCCGATGTAATAACAAATTGATAGGTGCAAGGGCCTTCGACGCCTCGGCTAAGAAAAGTGTGACCATGCCACCGATCGACGATGTTGGACATGGCACTCACACAGCCAGCACTGCAGCTGGCGCTACTGTGCAGCGAGCCAATACGCTCGGGATGGCCGAAGGCACAGCAGGTGGCATGGCTCCATATGCTCACCTGGCGATGTATAAAGTGTGCTTTGAAATATATTGTTCCCTCGGCGACATACTTGCTGGACTTGATGCTGCCCTGGCTGACGGCGTTGACGTAATCTCGATGTCCCTCGGCGGTGCCTCCTCTCCATTTTATACGGATGGCATTGCGGTAGCAGCTTTTGCAGCCATTCAAAGAGGGATCTTCGTGAGCTGCTCTGCTGGGAATTCCGGCCCTACCCCAGGCTCGCTATCTAACGTGGCTCCATGGATTCTCACTGTGGGGGCGAGCACCATCGATAGGAACATTGTCTCCATTGTAAGACTCGGGAATGGAGTGGAGTATGAAGGTGAGACACTATACCAACCCTCCTTTACTTCAACTTTACTGCCTCTAGTGTATCCTGGAATCGACGGTACGGAAGTGTCCATTTACTGTGTGCCCGGGATATTTAAAAAGCAGTCAAGTGAAGGGGAAGGTTGTCTTGTGCGAAGAAGGATTCGTCAGCCCGTTTTCCAAAGCGGAAGAGGTGAAAAGAGCAGGTGGGGCTGCTATGATTATGATGAACCAAGAAATAGATGGATTCAGTACCTTGGCCGATGCTTTTGTCCTCCCTGCGTCTCATGTCAGCTACTTCGCCGGTAAGAAGATCAAAGCCTACATCAATGCGACTAAAGCTCCTACTGCTGCCATCCTGTTCAAAGGAACGGTGCTTGGAAATCCAACTGCTCCCGCGCTTACTTCTTTCTCTTCGAGAGGCCCGAGCTTGGTTAGCCCCGGAATTCTGAAGCCAGACATCATCGGTCCTGGTGTGAACATATTAGCAGCTTGGCCGTTTCCCATCAGAAATGACACAAAAGAGAAGTATTACTTCGACATAATTTCTGGTACTTCCATGTCTTGCCCTCACCTCAGCGGCATCGCGGCTTTGATAAAGGGCGCTCATCCAGACTGGTCTCCAGCAGCGATCAAATCGGCTATCATGACTTCGGCTAAGCAGCTGAACATCAAACAAAACCCGATCCTGGACGAAAGGCTTCAACCTGCGGATGTCTTTGCCATCGGAGCAGGCCATGTCGATCCCGTAAAGGCCATTGACCCTGGATTCGTTTACGACATTCAGCCCGATGACTACATCCCTTATCTCTGCGGTCTGGGATACACTGACGAGCAGGTGGGTACAATTGCTCACAAAACAGTCAAATGCTCGGGAGTATCTAGCATTCCTGAGGGAGAGCTGAACTATCCCTCATTTTCGGTCACCCTCGGACCTTCTCAGACATTTACCAGGACCGTAACTAATGTCGGAACAGACTATTCACCTTATGCTGTCATGGTGGTTCCACCGGTAGGCGTGTATGTCACCGTGAAGCCCAGCAAACTCATCTTCTCAAAATTGCAACAGAAAGCAACATACTCAATCACACTCAGCCGTGCCAATTCCACTCACGAGGTCGCCAAGTTTGCCGAAGGATATTTGAGGTGGGATTCCAAGAAGTACTCTGTTAGGAGTCCAATTTCGGTTAAGTTCAATTAAAAAAGCAGTTGCGAGCAGAAATAAAGTGATAATATTAGCTCGTTGGCCTGTACTTTCATCTTGCCACAATCCCCTGATGAACAAAAAAGCATAGATATTGTGATGTAATTTCCCTTTGTCTGTGTGAAAAATTAATGGAACTGCTTTTCTTACATAAGTGCTACGCATTGGTATCGTTTTCTTCTCAGGAGTTCTTCTATCACCATGATATACCCTTCAAATTTAGTAAGTGAGGGAAAGCAAAGATGAAGATTCAGATATATCAACGTGGGTTTTTGTTGGTGGATGAATCAAGAATTTAATAACTAATACAGTAGTTGATACCAAAGTTGACTCGTGAGTAATTGCAGTTAAACTTAACATGCCCGTTTCCTCATGAAACTGATCAATTGGACAGCAAAAGTAATATCCCCATCAAGGGAACTAGTGAATTTATTAGTTCTAACCAAGTGATCAGCCCCTGTTTGGACAGAGGAGATAAAACAGGGGAATGGAATTGAGTGTGGGAAATGAGTGAGGTTTTGTAATTTTTGTGATTACTTGAGTTTAGTTATCAAATTCTTGATTCATCTGCTCACAAAAACCTATGTTGATTACTTGAATCGGTGAAAACCTTTTGTCCCGTGTAATTGCTAATGGAGCTATAGTTGGGCGAAAGGAAAATTTGATAAATATTGATTCACTCTTACTGGAGTTGCAATATTTCGAATGGCTTGATCAAAGAACAGAGAAAACGAGAGCTTTCAACGGAGAGGGAATACTACTAGTACTAACCACGTTGAACACTTCAAGTTTACAGATGGAAGAGAAAGTCAAAAAAACCAAAACCCCGCAGATGAACCCAGCGAAGCGCTCTCGTTTAACGAACTGGCCCTTCTCCTATTAAGGAGATTTTTGGGATCATTCGTCCCAGGATACGATCCGGAAACCGTTTGTCTCTCCACTGGGGGCACCAACTCCGGCCGTTTACCATCTCCTATCACCATACCACAAGTCTCTGGCCACCACTGATACCAGGAGAAAACAGAGCATCAATTTTGCGTTTTGGTGTTGCAGAGAATTCCTAGAAAGCTCTTGCTGGTTTATTTGATTTTTGCAGAGAGTTCATGCTCGTCCCTGTTGTTGGAGGGCCATTGTTGATGGGTTCCAACTGTGGCCGCGATATATTCCATTGTGGGTTCAAGCCTTCTAGATCCATGATTGTTTTATTCAAGGACGATGGGCCGTTGCCGCAGGTAAATGATCTTTTGCTAGATCGAAATATTCCAAGAACATAAACTCACATTTATTACACTATGATAGAAAAGACTGATGTGCATGATTTCGGAGTGTAGAGACATATATCTAAAAATTCGTAAGAGAAGTCATTAACATGTAATTTTAAGAGTAAGGTTTAAAGATTAATGCTCACATTCTCTAATTTATAGGTTATCTCACATTAAGTTCGTAAAAAAATAATGCTAAAAAGAGGTAGTCCATGTATCTTTTTGCATTGATTGATTCTAAAGCAAAATTTGGCAAATACGAAACCGAAAAAAAAAGGAACACTTAGATTTAAAAAAAAGACTTGAAATAATTTACACATATCATTAAGGACACATAAGAAATAATTTCGACTATATCAAAATATCAAATAACGAACATCGTAGTAGCATTCAGTATATTAGATTAGATTATCGTGAAATGATTCAGTGTATGCAAATACACTCGTTCTCTGCTTACATGTGTTGTGGGTGTAAATGTCCTTTTCTTTTATTTATAATGTCATATAGTTTAGGAGTTTTCCTTTTCTAGGGTTTTGGGGTAATTTGATCTCCTAGACAGTTCTTCTTCAGATTAAAATAATAAAAAAAACAATAAGATAGAAAAAAAAAAGAATGATAAGAAATAGTTCATCCATAGCATTAATATCATTAGTGAAGATCTTTAGTAGGAGATTTCTGGCAGTCAAAATTAAACTTCGATTTGAATTTTAGGGACTTAGCTCTCGGATTCATGTCCTGAGGCTTAATAATGAGGTGGTGCATTTCGTTGCCCTGTTTGTATTGGATCAAGCTCATGGGGATTACGTCATGGGTAGTTACTAGTTAGGTCATACACAAGGATCATAATATGCATAAAATATTGCCATGGACGCCTAGTGGAAAAGAACTTTCAGAATTCATATTGGATAAAAAGACCGCATGTGATACTTAGTTGATAATCAATCGAGTTAAGGTACAATGGGGGCACTAGTTGTATAACTAGTGTAACCAAGTCCTTGGATTTGAAGCACCTATATCTCTGCAAATGCCCTTTTCATACAGTGAATCAATCTTCTGTAACTTAATTATGTTGCAAAAATAATAGTAGTTAGCTATATCTAAGTCATTGCACTTCTTTTTTTTTGTCTATCTTTATTACTGATGAAAATGATAAATGTATCACCAGTGGTCATTTTTTAATGTACAATGAAAAATTAAAAACAGAATACTTATTTTCGGATAACATCATCAAATTTTTTCACTTTTTTTTAATCCAAGCAGTTTAATTTCGGATAAAGTTCATCGTACTATTTTTTTTCATCATTGTTATCTTACATTAAGGGCCATCTTCTCATCGGCCCTTCCTCGTGGGCTTTGTCCCCAAATACGACTCCCTTCCTGTCGGACTTTTCACCAGTGTCGGCGTCAGCCATACCCTCATGATCGCCGTCTATATCACTGAGTCTTCCTGCCTTCTGCCTCGGCTTCCTAGCCTCCTTTCTTGAGGTGCTCAATCATTTTCTTTTCCTAATTTTGTAGCATTTTTTTTTTCATTTTTTTAGTTTGTTGTCATATTTTTGTCCTTTTCATGGTAAACGTGCATTCTTCTTGTAATTGGAAAAAATTAAAATTAGCAAGATGGTTGCTTTTGTACATAATCGTATAAAGAAGCAATCGCCTTTCTAACTTTAATTTTTCTCGTAACAAGAAGAATGCCCGTTCAACATGAAAAAAAAAAAACAAAAATTGATGACAAATAAAAAAGTGGAAAAGAAGCTATAAAATTAGGAAAATGAAAAGAAAAGGAGTGAGTATCTCAAGGAAGGAGGTTAGTAAGCCGCGGTATGAGGCTGGGAAGACCTCGGCGATGTAGACGGCGATCATGAGGGTATAGCTAACATCGACACTGGTGAAGCAGCCCAATAGGAAGGAGTCATAGTTGAGGACGAAGCCCATGAGGACGGGCTAGAGAAGAAGATGGCCCTCGTCAAAACGATTGCATAGCGGCATTGCCAGTGCGCCCTATCATCGCCGATCATGAGGAGCAAGAACACGATTTTAGAAACTAGATCGTAGCATGAATGATTAATCGTTTGCGAACATTATCTTTGAATGAGATGTATACCCACTGGCTTCCTTGGCTAGTCTTGACACTCCATCGAAAGGGGATGATCCACTCTGATGTTGTACCTGAATGAGGTAAGCAAGTTTTGATCTCAAATTTGCACGTCAGGAAAAAATAATAATGTGGGAAGGATTATGAAGAAGAAAACAGGAAGAAAATAGTTTTACATAGAAATTTGCCTATATACAATTTTTCTCGTTGAAATGAGTAGAGAGAGAGAGAAAAAAAAAACAGATTTGAAAAATACATACTCATTGGACATGCGTGTATGTAGTTCTTTTAACGAGGCTGGTAAAGAAAATGCTACAACTGATCATTCTACTTGGCACGGTCTACGCTGAAGTGGAGAATTTTTAATAATATTTTAATATTTTTCGAGTTTTTCTTTCCTTTTCTTCACTTTCCCTTCTTTACTTTTTTTTTTTTTAAAACTATGGCCGGCGAGGTTTGCCCGACCTGGGCGAGGGTTGTCGAGCACTTACCTGTAGTAAATAAGGGTCAAGACGCCCTCGTTGACCGTAGGCAAGGCCATTGCGGCTGCGAGCGAGGCCAGGCTCGCCTATATTGGGCAAAGTGATGTTACTAGTGGACGCAATGATCTAGGAGAGGCAGGCGAGGGCTTCATTGCCTTGACCTAAAGACTGACGAGGGCTTGAGGGCCCAACGACCCTCACTGACCATAGTCAAAAGGGGGAAAAAAGGAAAAGAGAAGAAAATAAAAGACCAAAAAAAAGAAAAAATTTGAAAAATGTTAAAAATTAAAAATATTGTCCCCTCGTAAGACGACCGGTCCCTGTTAACAATCTCCAGTCAAAATTAGTCGGATGAACTCAATTAGCAATAATTGAAAAGGTTTAGAGCTCAATTAGCATAATTAAAAGGTTCAGGACTCAACTGGCAAAAATACAATAGGTTTATGATTTTTTTTAATTTTTCCCTAGTTTATTAAATAACCCTTACTTTGGTTAGCTATCAATGTTTGTATGATTTTCTTTTTAAATTACTAACTTCTTTTATCTTTGTCAAAAAGAAATTCTCGTATCTTTTACCAATGTTTACTTTCTTATCAAAACATTCATGTTACTTACTATTGTATGAAAATACTAACACTTATTTGAGTGTCTTACCAGCTTTTCAATGATAAGTTACCAACTAGCTTTGAACTACCAATTTTTATTCGAGTTATTAACACATTTATTTGGTCTTCTGTAATTTACCTACTTTTCTGATCGTTTTACCATCTTCAATTGGCTTTGCTTACCAAATTATTTAAATACTGTCAATCTTAATTTCAGTGATTACCAAATTTTATTATTACAAACCAGTTTTGCATAATCAACTTTTATGTTACTAACCAACCTTTGTTTTGTTTTCCAAATAACAAACTTCTCTTATCTCTAACAAGAAAAATATCTCCAAAGTTTACAGCTTTTATTTCCATTTCTCATCAATTCGATACATTTACCAACTATTATATGGTATTGTCAAGCCTTTGTTTATTTCACTTACAAATCTTTCTCATTTTAAGTTATCAAATGGTTTTGGGCGAGCAACGCTCCTTTGAGTTACTTACCTTTTTTTTTTTTGGATTCAAGTTTGCCGCTTTTTTTTTTAATTGAGTTGCCAATTTTTATTCGACTTACTTTAGCAACCCGTTAAATCTACCAATTATTTTTAGGAATTAGCAATCTTAACTAGAGTGGTCGCCAATTTTTTTTCAATAGTTACCAACTGGTTTTGCATAGCCTAATCTTATTTGAGTTAATTACCATAATTTATTTGGTATTTTTTTTTTTGAAAAATTAACAACTTTTCTTCTCTTTGACATTTTACAAACGACTTCAATTTACGAACTATTATATGATATTACTGATCTTTATTTTAAGTGACTTACCAACTTTTCTCCGATTAAGTAACAACTTCTTTTATATTACGAACCCTTATTTCAATTAGTCATCAATGCCTATTCCAGGAGTTGGCGCCACATGGACGTGCGTCGAGGAGAATCTTGGGAAGTAATCTTTAAATGTTGGTCATAATACCTTCTTATTCCTGAGAATCAAATCTTTTAGGACAAGAATGGGAGTCGAGTGTTCAAAGAATAAGTTAAGAACTTCACACGAGGTTTCCACATGGTTTATTTAGGCCGCAGGAGTGGGTTTTAGCTTGCATCTTATATAGTTTAGGGTATCCTATGATTCGAGAAGAATCTATTTAAGTAGGACATCCTCGTTGTAAAGAAGAATATGATAGATATATTCAAGCTTGAACCACGAAGAAAGATTTCCTGGCTTCACAAAATCATTCAATTTTTCTTTTAGCCCCGATCGGAAGAACACCCACAAGTAACTTCTCATTTTTATTCGCAGGTGAATTTATCTATATGAACCCACAACTTCACAGCTGGTATAAGCAGGGTTTGAAAAATTGAAAGCTATGAAAATCATCATAGCACTAGCAAGAATCATTTCACAGATCTCAAGCTCTACATGCATAGAGTGAATTTCAACTTCTTTCACCACTAACCAAAATGCTATATAAACATATAAGAACATTGACCACCACTTCATCCATGGTCTTCACTATATTTTTATGATACATATCCTCCGACTTTGTACACGCAGAGGGTAAAATTCAAATGATCGACTCTAGTGAAACTAATGGGCGGATCAAAATCTTTTGATACCAATACCCTCTTGGAGGATCTTTACTTCTTAGGGACCCAGCAACCATGGAGGCCATAAGGGAGGCCATAGGGGAACTTTGCCCTTGCAATCTCCTCGAAAGTGGAGCCATCAAGCAGCAATGCATACCCATCTCCATTTTTCCCACTAATCATTGAGATCACCACACCTGCAGTTGCAACCCCACCACACAATTCTTCACAACAACAGAGAAGGAGAGACCAAAAAGGGGGGAAATTTCTTATTTTCGTTTTTATGGAAAAAATTTGCAAAATCTTAGAGTCAACCAAAATTTTGAGGGACTAGAATGTAAATTATTCAAGAAAATAATGTTTTAGATTCGGGTGCTTCAAATGTACATGTAAATATTTCAAGCGAGAGAGATAAACCATGTCTCATCATATGAGACGAATGATCATGTTGAATGTTTTTTTTTCCCCATCAAATAAGGCATGATGAGCATATGTTTTGATTTAAGATTTCCTATATTCTTACCATCATCTTCCTCGGTGGCCCCTGGCCTAGCCACAAAGAATGGCTCCGAAGGCACGGCGCCATCCTCGTGCCAATTCTTTGCCTTCTTCTCCACTAGATCAATCTGCCAAAACCTCTCACTTCATCAACTTCTTATCAACAAAATCACCGGGAAAAGCTTCTACTTGCTAGTGAATGATTATGCTATAAAAGCATTAATTTTGAGGGACTTGAATATATTACCTTGGTGAGGGTGTTGGGGAAATGGCAAGGGCGTTTTGCCCCGCAAGCATAGGCAAATCTGTATTTTTTGCCCACAAAGGCAGGGTTGATACTGCACATGTCCATGCCCCTCCCATGTTCATCTGGGTTCAATGCTGCCTCCAACTTCCCATATGGACTCCCATCTAGAGGTATTATGAACCTCCCGACCCTGCCCAAATTTACCACCGTCGTTGTCATCGTTAAGGCTTGCTTGAAAATGGAAATTAAGTTTTTCATGTATTTAAAGATCTTGGCCTTAATTTACCTCAACTCTCTCTCTCTCTCTCTCTCTCTCTCTCTCTCTCTCTCTCTCTCTCTCTCTCTCTCCCCGTTTTTGTAAAGTAATTGGCATTTTGCAAATTGGGAGTTTGACAATAAAAAAGAGAACCACTTAGTTTCGGCTAGAGAATTATTTTGAAGGTGATGGTGCAATTTGAGATTTGTTCTTTTTGTGAGCAATAATTCTCGGCCCCTATAATTTTCGTATATGCGAGCAATAATTCTATGCTCTTTCTTGCATCGAGCAGGCTTTTACAGTCATTTTGATGGATATAACTACCTGTTTTTGCAACTTTAATGTCTAGCTCAACTTAGAAAATGCTCATTGCTTTCCCTTCAAAATTTTGAAAGCAAAAAAAATACACACACATACATATATATATATATATATATATATATATATATATATATCAAGTTCTAATTTCTCTAGTTATATGCATTTCAACATTTGTTTGTAGTAAACAAAATTCAAGTTAAATGGAAGTTTAACTTATTAAGCTACAGAAAAAGTCGGCAAAAAAAGAAGAAGGTAAAGCCAGTAGCCAACAAAAAAGAACAAAAGGGCCATCATTGAATCTCATCATATCGAAACGAGAAAGGGGAACAAAAGATTTTAATCAGCAAGACACTCAGCATGATGCCATTCTACTACTTTTCGTATCGATTAAGGATTTTGTCTGCCATTATACCCTTTAAAAGATAATGCAAGTTAATAATTATGTTTTGTTTTTTCCATCTATGTCGTAATTAGAAAGTTCGAGGACAACGCCGGTCTTTGTACGAAGGTATGATCTCAAGAGTTTCAAGAGGGGGCGTAAATGACCACCAAGAAGAAGCCCCAAGTCTCAAAAAGGGACAAAAAAGAATACATTATTTTGGAAACGAAAGAAGTTAAATTATGCTAACAAAGACTCAATTATTTTTAGATGACCTCAAATTAAGGGTGATTAATTAATGGAAGAAGAAGACAAAAAGTCGGATTTCGTTTCAGGTTTCGCCGGACTTCGCATAAGATGCTAGCCAAATAGGTAAACCCTTAAACAGTGGGAGAAGTAATTTAATAGGAGATAGAGTTACTCACAACATGCAGTTAATAAAAAATTGCTGCACATGATATGCATCGGTGAATTCACGGTCCGTGTATATTGTAAAGAAAGAGAGTTCCTTCTTCTAAAGAACTACTATACTATTTTCTTATGCATTGGAACATATTATATGTGCATGAACAAGTGTTACGAAAAAGGAAGAATTGGCCTGGAAAATTGGAGTGATCACATATCTAATTGACTGCTGATTTCCGTTTCTCAACTTCTATTTCTCTAGCACGTTCGATCTCCATGCGATGATCGTTATCTCGACAAAGTGGACGAAGACGAGTATGTGCACATCCGTTCGAATTTGTGCGTGCGAGGATTCTAAAGGAGTATATGGGAAAAACACACCTAGCATCGGGAAGTACGTCTTGGCCAGTGAAGGAGCGGAGGTTTGGAGCCGGAGCTTGTCGAGGATGGTTGTGTCCGCATTATGCTCGCAGCAATCGGCGATCACGGCCACGACTCGCCCGTCCTCGTCCGTCTCTTCGTACGCATTGATGAAGTGAAACGTCACGTACAAAGGAACCTCCACACTTGCCACCTTAAGAGAAAAGAAAAAAAACTTGTCATATTCATCGTTTTCATACACTTGTGGAAATTACATGCAAAAAGGCAAGTTAGCTACTAAAATTAATAAAAACGCATGTCGTAGAAAAAGAACGTACTTCTAAAAAGTTACATAAGTAGAAATATCCAATTTCTCTCTATAGCATAATAATGATCCTTTCCTTATTTAGTTTCTTAGGAGCACTCTTTGAAATTTTCCTACACAATGAATTTCGAGGGAGATAGAATTCTCACGATCTTGCCACTGGATTTACACATGATATGCACGAACCCTTTGGAGTCCGGGTGCCACTCGAACTTGTACAACGGAGTTGGCTCGGCCCTAAGGAGGTTCCGCACGCAGTACCTCAGGGGCATCTCTGGCACAACGACGTAGTGCTCGGTCATGGAGAACGAGTGGACCCAACCGGGCGCCGGGCCGCCCCGGCAATCCACCCTCCCAATCACCTTCCTCTTGTTTGACCCTGGCTCCATCCTCACCACCAAGTAACCCGGGTTGATAAGGTCGGGAAGCAATGTCAGGAACTCAGTCTCGGTCACGATCGGATGGGCTGAGTGGATCAGACCCCCTAGGGAGTCCGTATACTCGAACTTCCCTAAGGTATCCAGCGTATCAGGGTTGATCATGATCGACCCCTTCTGCGTCTCGGTAAGGCAAACCACCCGTCCATCCCCTAGCCTGATGACGCCCGTGTTGGCGTTATCAGTCAGCGACGCCCCGGAGAACAAGCTGGCGAGCTCGCCAACATAGGACAGGAAATTGGCCGCCTTGGGGACCTCGGAGAACTCCCGGTAACACAGCTTATTGTTCTTCATCGCGGCCTTGTACGCCTCAGACTCGACCTGGCGGTGCCCGGTGGTCAACCGCCCGTTCTCGAACTGCAGCTTCACCAGCGTGGCATAGCCGTCGAAGAGGTGCCGGAAGTCGTAGTCTCCGACGTGCCATAGGCCGGGACCGTTCCTCAAATAAATCCCGCTCTGCGTTATCATCAAAATCAATCAATCAGATTCCCTAGCCAATACAAAACACCGGAGCTAATTCCAATGTATTTTGTCGGGTATTACATGATACGATAATGCCAATGAATTTGTAAATTACGTACTGTCCAAATTATTTTATAGGTTGGAACAGCTGAGAGAAGAAGAATTTCCATAGATGTAAGATCATACAAAATCTTCATCTGTCGGTAACACTACAAGGGATATCCTTCGTCGGATCTAAACTTTAATATATCGTACTTTTTGGTAATTATGTTTGGAAGGTATCTAGGGGACGTCGAGATAAAAACCCCGAAAATTTGTAAGTTTGCGACTTTTTCGACATTATTATTTTCATTGTTATTTTGTCTTTTGCTAGATAAGTTTCTGGCTTCTATTCTCCCACAATGTCAACGGTATCATTTAATCTTTGACGTCTGAAAAGTACAAACCCTTTACGCTTCGACAAACCTCTCTTCTAGTGATCATCGATTAATTGAGCAGTGTTGTTTAGTAATAAAAAGTGTAAAATTAAAGTAATTTGGATTAGTGCAACATGAACAGAAAAAACGGCATATGCATTTATAGTTAG
Source organism: Psidium friedrichsthalianum (assembly GCA_019149425.1). Classification (NCBI taxonomy): domain Eukaryota; kingdom Viridiplantae; phylum Streptophyta; class Magnoliopsida; order Myrtales; family Myrtaceae; genus Psidium; species Psidium friedrichsthalianum. The sequence goes on along the minus strand of JAGVVM010004780.1, from coordinate 10,477 downwards.
CGGTGGAGAGACAAAATGGCCTTGAGCTATACACGCACAACTACAGTAAAGAAGAGATTGGTGGAAAATGTAAGCATTATAAAGCAAATGAAGAAGAACAGTTTAGGGGCATCCACCAGCATCACAAATAGAGGTAGTAGTTTGAAAAGATGGAGGCAGGTAGTCTCCACATAGTAGCTAAAATCATATTTGACCAGGAAGGGCTAATTTTTTTTTTTTTTTTTATAGAGTGAAGCTCCACCTCTTATATTTTTACGCACGTTAGCCAAAAGGAATTTTATTTGTATAGGGTTGAAACAAAAGGAATTTTAATAAAGCTGCCTTGATCTTTAGCTATATATAAATATAAAAGATGAGCAACCAAATGTGACTCTGATCACATGCATGCGAGAACGCGATCGAGAGAGATGACGAGAAAAAACAAGCACCGGCTCACCAGCCAGAGAGGTATCTCTCCTTCGACATCCAACTCGCCCTCCCACCGGTGCTGCCGGACGCTCGTCCAGGCGACGTGGTGGTCTTGGTCACTGCCGGGGGCCCTTTCCCCGGCGATGGCCAAGAGATGACCGGGGCCTGGCTGGCTACGTTTGCGACGGTGAGTTCTCGAGGGTCGCCTCGCGACTTCCTCCCGGGCAAGTTCTTGTTTCTGAGAGGAAACCCGTCTTTCGGATGATCGGAGCTCTTGGAAGATGCTTTGATGTAGTGGGAAACGTAGTTTGGACTCGCTAGGAAGTTGATCGAAGCCATAGCAGCAGAACCAACAGAGAGCAGGAGGTGGAGATAGAAATAGAGAGAGATTATCGAATGGCTTATCGAAGAGAAGGGGAGTGCTGAGACATATATATGGAGTGAGGGACTGTGTATGCACATCTTGATGTGGTATCTTGAGAGGTGGAATACCATTCCACTAGAGGACATGGACTTACCCAATTAAGGTTATTTTTGGAAAATATATGTAAACATATCATTGGTATAATTCATATATTTTATATACGTATTGCTTCAGTACGTCTAGGTTTGTGCCATTTCCCTTCTTTTTATAAACTATCTAGCCAGCCAACTACTATCTCCACTAGGCGGTCAATCTGGGAAATTGGTTTTCCTCATTTCTATGTAGGATTAATACTACGGAAAATACTAAATTGGTACGCGTGTGATAATTTTACTCCAAATTAATATTTTAACCACCAAAAATCTCAAATTAGTACACCTGTAAAAAATTTACCATTTGTTAGTTTCCCTTAAATTGAATTTTTCTGAGTAAATTAAGAAGTGTATTGAATAAAAAAGCACGGACTACAAGATGAACCTTGACCGCACACCATAGCGTGTCACTGAAAGTGCAAGGGCAGTCTGGTAGAACAAAATATATACAAGTAAGAAGGGCCAAAACAAATGGCTAAAAGGATAAGGACTAACAAAACCAAAGAGTCAGCCGATTGTTAGTCGAAGATAGATGCAGTAATGCCCCAGTTGGCTTGCAACCTGCGGTTTCAATGGGTGCATTAACATGTTTGAAGGTTAACGCTTTGTCCCTAACCACCTTTTCAAGTTGTGCTTTGATAGCTGGTAGGATAAATCTATTGTTGCGGAAGAGAATATGGTTCATTTCGGTCCAGATGATGTGACAAAAAGCATCAAATGAAAATCTAGCCATGCATTGGTGGAAAGCTTGGCCGCTTATATGTTGCAACGCCCATTGGAGGTTACCACACCAAGTAGAGTTATGCCAAGCCAAGTTGCATCCGGCAGCCCAAAATAAAGCAAGGCCCTTAAATTAAGTTAATATCACAAAAAAATCCCAAATTGATAAAACTATAACAAACAGAGGGTAAAAGCTTGAAACAAATACACTCGTCAATTGTCACGTATTATCTAACTCAGCAATTTGACGATAAAATTTAATGAAAACTAATATTGGTAAATTTATCACAAATGTATCGGTTTGGGATTTTTCATAAACGATGAAAATATTTTTCATTCATTCACTTATGTAACTGATATAAACAATCATTTTTTGAGAAATATTTTTCGAATTACTCATTTTTTACGAAGCAAATGGAACCTAAATTTTGAAGCTTTCATATTTGAACTGGCTGCAGCTAATTTAGCAAGCTCTACTCGACATTTATGTTAAAAGGATTTATCAATAGATGACTCAGTCGACGACCAATTTCGCACAAAAAATGCTCATTGAAGCATTTTGTGATTTCAAGAAGAGAAACTTTAAAAAGGCATCAGTCTTGCATTTAAAGCCTTTTTCACTATTATGATTAGAGATCATATGAAATTGGTAGCGAGACTCCTCAAAGTATCTTTCCTCACAACCATATATTGTATTTGGATAGAGCACAACCATAGACAGTTTCAAAACAAGTCATATGACATTCATATTATTTTGGCCAATGTGCATAAAAATATAAGAGGCAGCTTCACTTTACCAAAAAAATTAGACCTTCCCAGACTAATGTAGTATTGGCTACTATGTGGAGACTTCTTACCTCCATCTTTTTGAATTATTAGTTCTATTTATAATGCGGGAGATGCGCCAACGCTGTTGTACTTCATATGCTCTAATACTCACATCTTCAAAAAAAAAAGAAGATTAGAACAGGGGAAGAATCTTTTCAACATAGTTACATGAGTAAGGGTGCGTTTAGCTTGACTTTTGGGGAAAGCCTTTAGGAAAATGAAAAAACCTTTAGATTAAGGGATTTGGTATAATGCAAAGACTATTTGGTAAACTGTAATTGAAAAATGCCTTGAAATGCAGCTTTGGAAAAATGTTGTTTGATAAACATAAATTTAAAAAGTTTTTTGACAGGCTGGCGACTAAATATTTTAATATTTTATGATTTTTTTTGTGATTTTTATTCTTTTCTTTTCTTTTTTTCCCCTTCCCCAACCCATCCCCTACCTCTAGCCGGTCTAGCGATCAGCCAGAGTCGTAGCTAGTCCGGCGACCGGCCATAGTCGTTGCCAGTGAGGCAGAGCCTTGCCATCATCGGGCGAGGCAATGATAAGGAGGTCGAGCCTCACCATGGCCAAGTGAGGCTCAACCTCGCAAGCCCAAATTTGGGCTTGCAACGCCTCACCATCGCCATGGCCATTGCAAGGCAATAGGGGGGAGGAGGAGGTATGCAGAGGGCAAAGCAGCGATGGCGCTTGCGGTGGTGGTCTTGCGTGCGTAACGGTGGCACCAAAGAAGAAGAGAAGAAGAGATGCAGAATAGTAGGGTTTCTATTTTGATAAAAGGGCTAAACTTGGAATAAAAAAAGTATATGAGGACAATAAGGGCAAGACAAAAAAAAATTAATCATTCTTAGCAAAGGTTGAGAATGTTGAAATGCTCAAGGCAACCTTGAGGGTATCTTGGGCTTTTGGTCTTGGGGATGCTCACTTTTGTCGGAGGGTGCTTACAAATTTTTTACCAAACATCTAATATTTGGCACAAAGGCCTTTGGGTGTCCAAAGTCCCTTCTCAAAGTTGATTCCAAACGCAACCTAAGTAGGTAAGAACTTAACAATGATGGTCTGAATATTCCCATCTAAAAAGGCTAGATAAGGGTCATTTAGCTAAGGGTTAATATCACTAATAACTCAAATTGGTACGCATGTGACAAGTTTACTCCAAACTGTTTTTCCACAAAAACTCCAAAATGGTATACCTATGATATATTTACCCCCAAATTAATTTTTTGACTACAAAAATCTCAAATCGATACACTTGTGACAAATTTACTTTCTATTAGTTTATGTTAAATTTTACTATTAAATTGCTGAGTTAAATTATTCATGACAGTTAACGGGTGTACCAATTTGAGATTTTTACCCTCTGTATGTGACATGTGTATCAATTTAGGATTTTTATATTATTAATCAATTTAACAAAGAATAAATTTATCACAGATGTGTCAGTTTGAATTTTTTGGTGGTAAAAAAATTAATTTGGGGTAAAGTTGTCACAGGTATACCAATTTGGGACATTTTATAATAATTTTAGAGATGGCAAAATGGGTCTAGAATCCATATTTGACCCATATTTAATGGTTTTGGGTCACAAATGGATTATTAAAACAAGTTAAGTGGATTATAAATGGGTTACTTAGAAACTTAATGGGTCTTAAATGGGTTTTAAATAGGTCATAAATGGGTTAGTTAAGATAACTATTTTAAGTGAGTCGGAATTTTTAAAAAATATATAAGAATTTGTTTTAGCAATTTATATATGTTTAAAAATGTATAAAAAATACTATTCTCTAAATTGAATTTTAATACTGCAGTGTTTTAATAATATGAGTCGAGTCAAGTATGGGTCGCTAAATTTGCATAGCATGAAAATGAGTTAAGCCGAGTTAAATGGGTCAATATAAGTCGCACCATTTTCGACCCGACCCAATTCACCCATTTGATGGCTTTAGTAAATTTGTCGTTAGTGTACTAAGTGGGAGTTTTCGTGGTATTAACCTTTTAGCTAAACCATGAGTTCCTGATGACATGACACCGTCACGATCATGCGGAGGAATTTCACTTGATTTCCAACCAGCAAATGGTCAATCTTTTGGGCCACTTGTGCGTACCAAATCACCCAGAAAGAGTTGGATACAGATGTGCCCAAGAAACTAGAAACGTATGTTTCCGGACAATCTTTTCTGCAGCTCAACTTTTGCATCCCTTCTTCATAAACCGAATGGAAGACAATTCCCTTTCAGGGTCACCGTGACCTCCCACTCTCAAAACCTATCTCTTTTTTGTTAGATTTTTGCAACTCTCAGGAGAAGTGACACTAACTTGTTATCATCCCTTTCCCGTGCGAGTCGAAAGCCGGATACTTTTCAAGATGTCCATGAAAACACCCAGACTGTTTGTGGAAAGATTAACGTTGCATGATATAGCTGCACAAAATGATGTTTCCTGTGAAGATAGAAACTATGCATAGCGATGATATTAACAAAGCGAAGACAGGATAAACTAAAGTCGTTACGACTGGTTGAGAATCTTTTCCTCCTTGGCAAGTTCCTCAGGTTTCCTGGATCCCTTTTCAAAATGGTATCGAGTCATTGGAAGATGAAGCATGGGAAAGCTGATGGAGGGATGATCAGGCCTCCAAGTCCTCGTCATTGACATCTAATCCAGTCCAGCTCTTAGCAATTGCTCTACCTCCACCGAGTTTCTTGAGCAAGAATAGGAGGTTGCCAGATTTAAAAAGTGTCTTAACTGAGTTGGGATGATCCTTTCATCTACATTTCTCAACGCTCCCTGCAACTGCCCATTGAATAGAAGGGGAAAAAGAGAAATACTAGAGGCCTTCACTAGTAGGGAATCCATCCATTAATTCTCAGTAAACATTGTGAATCTTAGGCTCCATTCATTTCGCGGAAAATGAAATATTAATAATATTTTCTGGTACTTAGTTGAAACCCAAAAATGAACTAGAAAATATTTTTCGTGGTTTGGTATGGAAAATCCAATTTAATTTTCCACCATACACTCCTTTTAATTATTTATTATTTATTTATTTTCTGAGAAAATTCGTAGTTTTTATTTTTAATTTTTAATTTCTCTCTTTTTTTCTTTTCTTTTTGTATTTTCATTTTTTTTCCTTTTCTGTTCTTCTGTATGCCAAGCCTTGCCATAGTCCATCAAGCACAAGCCTCGCTAGTCTCGCTTGCATACAACTAGTCGATAGCCGTAACAATGGTCGACTACCGACCAAAGAAGAAGGGAAAAAATAAAATAAAAATAAAAGATAAAAAATTAAAATACAAGTTTTGAACTTTGAATTTTTTGGAAAAAAATAAAAAGAAACGAGAAAATGAAAGTAAAAAAAATTAAAAAGAAAAGGAATGTGAAGAAGTGGAGGAAAGAAAGATGTGAAAAAGTAAAAATGTTTTCCTCTTCTCCAAAAAAAAAAAAATCCTTTTCCGCACTTTTGAATATGCTTTTCTTTTTCATGGGTGGAAAATTTTTTCCTTGACTCATTTATTTTTCATGAACCGAATGCCAAAACATCCAGAAAACATTTTCTTGAAAGTTATTTTCTAGAGAAAATATTTCTTGGAAGTTGTTTTCTGCTAATCGAACCATTCGTTTCTTGAAAAAGAACTTTCTTTTCAAGAAATATTTTCCAAATTTTTTAGCATTCGGTTAGAAACAATAAATGAGTCAATAAAAATATTTTCCACCAATTGAAAAAAAAATACTTTCAAAAGTGGGGAAAATAGTTCTCTTTTTGAGAAGAGAAAAACATTTTTTCCCATCTTTCTTTCCTCAACTCCTTCACATTCCTTTTCTTTTAATTTTTTTTTAATTTTCTTGTTTCTTTATTTTTTTCAAAAAATTGAAATTTTAATTTTTAATTTTCTCTTTTCTTTTTCTTTATTTTTTCCCTTCTTCTTTAGCCGGTCACCGGCCACAGTGATAGCCAATGATCAGTTGTAGGCGAGTGAGGCTTGAGCTAGTCGGCTTATGGCTAGCCCAGCCGTAGGCGAGCAAGACTCCGCCTTGCCTCAATAGACTTGGCGAGGCCTTGCCACAGGAGAGCAAGATGAGCCTCACCTGCAGCCAGTCACCAAGGTTGGCTAACCGTCGACGAAGAAGGGAAAATGAAAAAAGATAAAGATAAAGATAAGAGAATAATTAAAAATAAAAAAATAAAATTTTGAAATGTTCTAAAAATTGTTTTTTAAAAAAATTAAATAAATATGAAAATAATTAAAAGGAGTACATGGAGGAGAATCAAATCCGATATTTCATACCGAATGGTAGAAAATATTTTTAGTTCATTTTTAGGTTTTAGCAGAATACCGAAAAATATTGTCATTTGTTTTAAGAAAATGACTTCCCAAAAAATATTTTCTAGAAACATATCATTTTTCACGAAACAAACGAAGCGTTAACACCAGCATGTCCTTGTGAACTCTTTATTTAGAAGTACTCCATAGTTGTAAGTCTCTACGTCTTGAACTATGGTTGCTAGAAAACCGAGAACCAATTTGGGTGCCTTATTTGAAATGAATTGTTTTGCAGGCTAACCGCGCAGAATTCAAACCCTAGATAGAAATTTCTATGCAAAATGACATAAATAGTTCATAAAATTTGACCTAATATGTAATATAATCCATGAACTTTTATTTGACCGATATGATTCCTAAACTTTAACCTATTATGCAATGTGGTCCCTAAACTTTTGGAACATGCTCAATTTAGTCCCTGAACTTGAATCAATGGAAGGACTACATTGAATATCATCCTATAGTTCAAGGACTAAGTTGAACATGTTCTAAAAATTTAAGGATCATATTGGTCAAATTAAAAGTCCAAAGATCATATCGTGCATTGGTTCAAGTTCATGAACTATATTAGTCAAATTAAAAGTTTATGGACTACATTGCACATTGAGTCAAAGTTCATGGACTATTTGTGTCATTATCTCAAATTTCTAAGCTAAACTAACATGTCATATTAACCTCATTTATGACTGTTTTGTGATCGGTAATAGTGAAGCATCATTGCAACCTAAAATAACATCACAATGTGTTGCGATGCTTGGTTTTGTACTTAATTATGACCAAACATCGTAATACTGTATGGTACAACCGGAATACCTTAGCAATGTCCCATCCTAGATTAGCAAGTGTTGGATAGACCAGAGGAGAAAGCTAAAACCAAAATCAACGTAAACCTTTTTACAATTTCAAGAAAGAGCAGATATTCCAAGATACATTCACTGAAAGTCCAAAAGATTGATAAAGTATTTCAAACGAGGTTATGTCAATAATGCTGAAAGACACCACCCCCCCCCACACACACATATGACTCTGGTCCCCCCCCCCCCCCCACGCGCGCGCGCTGCACGCGCGCGTCCTCTGTGGATTGGAAACTCGATTGATATGTACTTATGCACTACGAATTTTTTAGGCTTATGTTATTTGCCATGATAATTCATATTAGCCATTCCGCAAAGAGTTTCTGACTTTACATCAAAGCATATCTTGGACGGTAATAACGCTAACTCTACATGAAGTACGGTCCAAAACACTTTTTTGTTTTTCATGTACATACATCCTCGACTAAAATAATCAAAGCAAAGGTCGAAAGCCATACCTGAGAAAATTAAAAAGAATAGGTTACATGTGGCATGGCAAATTTAGCCGTCCAAAAGTGAGGAGACACAGGCGTCCTAGGTTCGTCATTGCTATCCAAGCAATAATGACGTTTTCCATCGAGACAATGCTTTTTCATGAGGACTTTTGTTTGAGTCCCCCAACCCAAGTTCTTAAGTCCATACTCCTTTGGGAAAGTGGGGAGCCCCTAATTTTGATTCTGAATTCCCCACTTTGAAATATTTTATTTTTTATTTATGAATTTTTTTAACGGGCCACTAAATAACTTAAGAGTCCTCTTTTTGGTCCACCTTGTTTGCCACATACTAGCACCTTCTTTTCCAAATTGATTTTGTCGATTTAATTGTGTGCCTCACATGAGTGGAACCGAAGTTATAGGCGTTATTGACATTTTGGTCCAACGTCAAAATTGACAAGTTTTTTATAGATGACTTTTTTTTTTGCACCTTAGCCTTTTCTAATAGTGGCTTTACTAGTACAAACAGTTTTTTTAGGCGACTATAAAAATAACCTCATGTCATGGGATACAATTCCTTAAAGGAGTAAAACCCCATAGAATTATTATTTATTTATTTTCCAAACAACGACAGTTAATATCACAATAGGAAAAAAAAAAAAAACTCACCAGAATAAATTATGGATAATCACATAATCATTTCTCTTTCTAGTAATACAAGTTGCTACGTGTTGGTCCGCTTTTATTCCACCCCATTGCAGTCTATTTTGTCTTCCCCCAAAATTTCTAATTTCAGTTCAACAACGAAAACAACAATAAAACAGAAGGGCAGCAAATATTATTCGATTATCATCACCTAGAGTCAATATAAATTTTTGTATGAACAGTACCGATTAAAGAATACGAAGTCTCAGGCTTCTCACGGTCGATTCTTTGTTCGAATGCAATGTATGCTTCTAGGTTTAGATCAAGAGTCTTGGTAGTAATGGGCATCGAATTGCGGCCCTTTGATCGGATGGAGAGTACAGAACTAGCTCAATCAAAAAAAAGTGATCGATCCCGAATGGTACTTGGGGGGGGGGGGGGGGGGGGGGATGAAATGTTACCTACCCCGGTCCGGGTAAAAAAAAAACGAAAAGAAAACCGGGGTACGAAGAAAGCACGAAGCATGGTGGCGTATTCTTTTGACCATATATGCTATCGTGCGAGTGGCAAGCAATCGTTTGTTTATTCTAAACAAAGATTCTCAAAAATGGGGAGGGAAGCGACATCATGAAAACACCAACTTCCATGATGAAGAATTTGTCCATAAACCACATTAATTCGTCCCATTGATCTCTCATGGTCACAGTCCGGTGACGACTTGCCTCGACATTGGTCCAATAGAAATCACACCCCTCGTAGTTGCTCCGGTCTCTTCACGCCTGCTTAATTCCGACAAAATACAAACCTAATGGTGCGATTATGGCTGGACAAAATTAAGGGTTGTCGCCACACAAGGCGAAAAAACCGGTGTCCCTAATGTAATCAGTTGTCCAAAACCCCAGACATTCAGAATGTGAATTTGGGATGGGAAAACGCTGATATGCTCCCAACGGTAACTTTTGCCACTTGGGCAATTGTGTCATTGGACGTAACATGCCGCAATTTGCTTAGTTTTCAACGTGATGGAGATGGCGAGAAATTCAAGGTGATGTTTCCTAGAAGATCCAGTCGGCAAAAGCCAGCGATTAATTTCATTTCATTCCATTTTAATCAATTCAGAAGGGTTCTTTAACTCAAAAATCCTAGAAGATACAATTCGCTCATGGTTTTTCGGAGAACTTCCACCCACTAATCTGATGCTCTTAGGACTCATTTCCCTATCACCTTCTCGAACTCTCGTTGGAGCTCTCTCAAGCTATTGCCATAGCTGAGATTATTCAAATTCGAGTGATTATGATGGACGGGGTTGAATTATTTGGCTAGGTTAAACTTTGCTGACTCGATGATGAAGACCGTAATGCGCTTTTTTTAATCCGAGTCCATTATGGGCGGAGTGTGAGTGACTCGCCAGGATAATTAGCATTATAAGGAGGAGATTGTGATTTCTAGATTCGATGGGATGAATTTCAGTTACGTGCAACAGACTAACGTGTAGAAAAAAACATTGATAATGGCCGGACAGGCGGCGTTTTGTCCCGGTTTTTGCTTTTGTCCTGAGGTTCGTCTCTTCTTCGAGTCTTCGGAGGCTGTGCCTTTGCTTCTTTCTCGTGCTCTCTGGTCGTGCGTCATCTGTCCTCGTCTGGCTCCTGTCTCGTGCGATTAGGGTCTTCTTACGTCTCGTAGCGCTGGGATCTGTTTCTGTCTCGTTTACTGGAGTCGTTCTTCGGTGTGGGTCACTTGTTTGCTCCGG
>JAGVVM010004779.1:0-26194 GCA_019149425.1 Psidium friedrichsthalianum | reverse complement strand
TTATCGTTGCCACAAACTTTTCTTTTTGACCAGCTTACTTGCGGTCTTACTCACTTCGTCAATTCGGGACTCGCCTTGACCTTCCTCTGATTTCCGAACTTGCCGATTACAATGTTCTTTCTGGCGCTCGCAGCGTGCCAACTCACGCCAATCCTCTAATTTTAACTGCTTGCATTGCCTGTCATTACATGCTCTTAGGAAGAAATGTTGGGCACCACAATCTCGGATTTGATTTTGCTTACTCGTGTTTCCTTCTCGGGTTCTCGGAAGAAATTTTGTGTCTGAATAGGCTCTTCTGGTATCACTGCTTCAGGCGTTCTCCGCACCTCGTCTTCCTTTCGGGAATATAATCGATTTCGGTATCCTCCTCTAGTTCCATGATCAAATGACTCGTGGAGTCATTGTCAAAACATCCTCGGGGTCTGATGCTTCCCCGAATGAAAGAGCCTGATCGGTATCTTCCTCTTGTTCCGCGGACTAAATGACTTGTGGAGCCATTTCCAAAACCTCCTCGGGGTCTAATGTTTCCCCGAATGAAAGAGCCTGATCGGTATCTTCTTCTAGCCCCTCGAACAAACCGATATTCCGACCAGTGTTGGCCTTGATGATTCAGGTCCTGGTGACAATGAGAGCATACACCTTCGTTTGATAATCCGACAAGGTGGTGTGAATATTCACCATTCCCGTCATCTTAGGAAAAGGGTCTGCATCAACCTCCATTGGTGCTTTCCCTTTGTCTTCGGCAAATTTAATTTTGCCCTGCCGAATCGCTTCCTGTATCATTTTCCTGAAAACGATGCAATTCGCTGTGTTGTGACTGGTTGAATGGTGCCACTTACAATACCTCTTTTCTGCCAATTCTTCTTGGATGGGATACTCTGTCCTTCGGTCAACTTTATCATCCCATCTTTCAGCAACAAGTCGAATATTTCATCCAACTTGTATATGTCAAACGAGTAACTGTTTGACTCTCTTGCCTTTGCCTTTGCAAACTCCTTCAGCTTTGCCGGCTTAAGAGCTGGGCACACGTATGGTTTGTCCAATACCATCGTAGCCACTGCTATCTCCCTTTCCCCTTCCTCTTCTGTCAGGTCTTCCATTTCGGGATTGCCTGCCCCAACTAGAGCCTGCCTATTCTCTTTCATAGGTCTCCTATCTTTCTCTTTCAATAGGTGCTCATACTTTGAGACTCTGGTTGTTAATTGGAAGAGGTCATCAAATGTCTGTCCTTCAAAACGTTCCCGAAGGTTAAACTTCAACCCATTAAACGCAAGATCGGTAAATTCTTTCTCAGTGAGGGATGTCAAGCATCGGTTCCTTGACTTCTTGAACCGAGCAATGAACTGGTCTGCGGTTTCGCCGCTATACTGATGCATTCTCGCAAGATCGGCTACCGACACTTCGGCACTGACCGATAAAACTGAGAATGGAATTGCCTCTCCATCTCAGCCCACGTCTGGATTGAATTCGCTGGTAAATTGGTGTACCAAGTGAACGCTGTCTTGGACAGCGACAGAGGAAACAGCTTGAGCCTTCAAATACTCGTTTGTCCCTGCTTCTCCACATTGCGCTAAAAATCGCCCTACATGCTCCACGGTTGATTGGTCTTCCTCTCCAGTGAAGACAGCAAAATCAGGTGTCTTAAATCCCCTCGGGTATGGGATATTATCCACCCAGTCTGGGTGTGGTTTCCTATACACTGGCCTGGGAGCACCTCTGTCAATTCCCAACTGCTGGAGCACGATCTCAGCTACCCGATCAGGATTCCATGGCCTCACATTCTGTTGACCAACCCATGCCTCCTGCCCCCTAGGATCAACTGGTATGGGTCTATCGATCCCTTGATTCTCTGCGTTGAAGTTAACAGGTGGCGCTGGCCTACATGGTTGATTCCCGATGCCATGTGGATATACTGGAACTCCAGGAGGCCTCATTGGTTCGGGATTGGGTATATTCGGCACCGGAGGTACATTCTGGACATTTGGGCTGGCTGCATTACCCTCGGCTAGACCGCCTTGCGGGAAAGTATACCCACTGACTCCATTTACCAAGTTCATTTGAGTTGGATTCTCTGGCCTTGGTATGATCCTTACTGGGGAAGGTTGAAGAGGCACTCCTCCGCTACCTTGACCAACGACAGGTGGACCATACATTGGAGGATAAGGCATGGCCATAGAAGCATTCACTTGAAAAGGGGTCCTTGAGACGAGGAACCCGGACGTGATATTACTTCATTCATCGCATTGACTACCATTGGCTTGATGACATCAGTAACGTGTCGGATCATATGGTTGGTCAATTCATTCTGCTGTTCTTCGAACATTCTCTTCATCGTAGCTACCAGCGTAGCATCTGGTGCTAACGCACGAGCTTGATCATCCGTTAACTGCCGTGGTATATCGGCGGTAGCTCCGACCACTACATTAGCTGCCGAATGCTCAGACTGGTTACCATCATTTGGATTGTTGGCGTTGTCGTTCTGACCATCCATTTGATTTCTCGTTCTCACCATTTTTCCAAAACTCACCACAAAGTGTCCCACCGGCGTGCCAAAAAGATGTTCGCGCGATTTGAATCGGGAATATCTTTCACGAACTTCGCAATTCGATTTTTATTAAGAAGGGTTCTGCGGCTCTGTTCTGATGGAAAGTCAGGAAGAACAGGGGAACGGGTGTGTGCGATTAACGAAAGCGATGGAAATGGCGAGGATTTACTGTCTATGCTACTCCTAATTGGCTGGTAATGGAAATAGATTGCTTGAAATCGAAAGTACAAGGAAAGGAAAGTACTGGAATGTTAAGGCTACACTACGAACAGGGAAGTAGGCTAAAACTTCAAAGAAACAGAATGTCTTTTTTTGGATGATTGTGGAGAGCCTCCCTTTTCCTTCCTTTCGGGTACTTATCCTTTTTGCGTTTCTAACCGCTCAGCGGTTATTCTTTGATTTCAAACCTTTGAATTTTGGCGCTCTACTTCACCTCTAATCCATGATCTTCACAACCGACCCATGTAAATCGGAGCCCATGTCTCTTATAATTTGTAACTGCACCATCAACCGTCTCTTTTTGAATGATATTTCTAAGTTTTGGAAAACCTGTTCGCGCCCATAGGTCTTGCCCGGTATATCTGAATTTCGGGATGTAATAATTTCCATGTTGCATATCTATGACATGCCGAACCCAAACACGCTATGTCTTTCATTCGCATACTTTCTTTTAAACTCCCCGAATAGCACACATATCCCGAATGGCGCGCATATCCCGAATGGCGCGCATATCCCGAATGGCCAAATACTATCTTTTCTCCTCGCCATCGTTCGGGATCTTCCAATAATTCCTTTTTCTACGTGTCATTTCTAAGATACCGAATCAAACTTCCATGTTTCGGTATCAACACCTTCATAAATGGGGTCGGAGCCCACAGTCAACCGATCCCTAGTCACAGCGACATCATAAAGGGCTTCTTGACTATTGACCCTCCATCAAAAAGCCTAGAGAGAATGAGTCACAGGCGAAGGCTCCTTGACTACTGCCCCTCCATCATTAAAGCCTAGAGAGAATGAGTCACAGGCGAAGGCTCCTTGACTACTGCCCCTCCTTCATAAAGCCTGGATTTGGACTTCAAGACAATGAGTCGCCGGCAAAGGTTCCTTGACTACGCCCCTCCTTCATAAAGCCTAGAGATCCCAAAATGTGATATTGGCCATACCATGTGAAATGTGTGGGACCATTGTCAACCGTTGTAAAAGCTTAAGCTATTAGATAAAACCGTGAATTAATATTTAAGTATTCTATCAAGAACAAAATATCTTCCTAAAAAATAGCACATTATATGCTTCAACTCATATAAAGAAATTTGACTAGACCGACCTCACATTGGAGCTGAATCACAAATGATGCTCTTCATCATTTATATGCACTTACCGGCTATGACAATGGTAATGGTCTTTTCAAAATCTAAAATAAGTTGTAATTCTGCCAATGAAACAGTTCAAGTTCAAGCTGCGAACTTTGTCCAGACAACACACTTTCAAGCAAGTAAAACGACGTACAGAACGGGAGCTTCAGGTTCTGGTCTTCATTGGTTTCTTTTTCCCATTCTTTGCTATTGCCTTATCGTTAAACCTCTTCACTTCAATATACCTTGCTTCAATGGCAATGTCAAGGAAAAACTCTTTGGAGGGCATGCCAGGATCCATACATGGGATTCTTCTATAGAAGGGAAGCGGATTTCTCAACCCGATTCTCTTTCGCCACCTAAAGACTTAGTCCCATGAAAATTGGTGATGGCTTGGCATTTTTCCTCACTCCGGTTGGTTTCGCAGTCTCACCCAACTCTGGTCGGGCCTACTTAGGATTGTTCAACGAGGCCATGGCGGATGATGGCCCAAAAAACCAAATTGTATTTGTCGAGTTTGACGTGCTTGGAGATAGAGAAGTCGAGCCTTTGTACCCGAACATTGACGTGCTTGGCGATGGAGATAAGGAGCGTTTCAATGAAGTTCTTTATCAAGAGTCGTTTGCAGCTTAATGATGCTTTGAAAACGATCGGAGTCTTGGTCAAGTTACACAGAAAGCTGTGCCGCAGGATCGTCAAGTAGCTGTCAAGAGAATCTTCGCGAGATCCAGACATTATGAGAAGGTGTTCATCGATGAAGTGAGGATTATCAGCCTCATGAGGCATCGAAACCTGGTGCAATTTATCGGATGGTGTCAAGAGAAACATGAATTTTCGGATGCCCAACGGTAGACTTGAAAATCATCTCTTAGGGGCTGGATAAAGTCTTCCCTGGGATGTGCGGGACAACATAGCTCTAGGCTTGGCGTCGGCCCTTAAATCACTTTTATGAAACCTACAGCAACGGGTGCTTCACAGAGACATAATATCAGCTCATGTACCATCAGACACAAATTTCATGACAAAAGCTCAGTGATTTCAGAATGGCTACTGCCGACAGAGGACTCAAATGACACTTGGTTTATCGGGCACTAGATTATGTGAACGATGGGAAGGCTACGAATGAGTCTAGCATGTTCGGCTTTGTGGTTGTGAACTTGTGATAATGGGGATTGCTTCCGGGAGGACTTATCAGGATGTGGAGTACCAGCTTCCACAAGTTAAGGAAGTACTTATCAGGATGTGGAATACTGTTTCCACAAGTTAAGTGGGTTCGGCGGCTTTTCCTGTCAAATAGCATCCTTGACGCAGCTGAAGAGCCGTTGGGGTCTTGTTTTGATTAGAAGCAAATGGGATGGCTTCGTGACGATGGGTTATTGTCTTGATTAGAAGCCAATGTGATGCTTGATGATGCTGGGTTTGTGGTGTGCGCATCCGGATCCTTAGGGCAGACCTAAACTAGGAGAAGTGACGAGGTTTCTTCGGCTACAAGTCCCAGTGCCAGAGCTTCCATGTAACACATGCGAAGAACCTAGTTCGAATCACCATCTGCAGCAGAATGCTCTGTCCTGGAGTCCCCAGTCCATTTTCGGCAAAATAGATCTTGGCTTATAGAACCATGCAGATACAAGGTTCCTTGTGAGACAGAAACCGGGAGTAAGTAATTTTGTGTCGTGATCCAAATTGGCAATATGAAAAAGAATTCCAAGTAAATTACAAAATTCAGCATCAAGTATTCCTATAGATTGACGTTCTCTACAGGCTCTCTCTCTCTCCCTCTAAAGCTATAGATCAAGTTCATCATCCTGTAGAACTACTTCTATGGTAGTGCAAGCATCCAGCAGCGAGAAACCGAAGCCCCTCCACGGGATTTCAAAGATGCTTACGCACGACCTAACAGCTGGAGATTGTTCAGGATTCGATGGAACTACTAAAATTAGTACATGCCACACCATCTTGACGAGGAAAAAGCACTAAAACATGGCAACATACTTGATGGCTGTACAAAATTCGGACCCACTGGAGGAAACAATCATAGGAGTGGGAAAATCATACTAATGCAGCACAGTTGATACATTACATTGACGAGCGACCTAAATTCCATCCCTACCGACTATACACAGTCGTCAGCTAAGCTGAGGATCTAAATCCACAATAAGCAAACTGAACGTAAGAAGCAAGATTAGGCAAGCCAGGCATATCATGTTGTAACCTCTACCGCTCGACTAACAAAGCTGGAGCTCAGACAAAACTATTGCACCTTGTCCAAAGCTATATGCCTCGTGAGACATGACATTCACTTCTTTTTGTCCAGGCAATGGTAAAGAGGTTCCTCTGAAAAGGGGAAATGTCCAGAACTTTGAATGAAATTGAAATTGATCATTACCTAAGCAGCAGGGTTGATCTAATATCGAAACAAGTAGATCATTACCTGAACAAAATTCAGCTCTCACTCCCCTAACAATATTTGCAACAAGTTACTCAAGACAGAAGAGAATTGAAACACTAACTTAAAAAAAAAAAAAACCATATATTCTTCAATAAACCCAAAGAAGAAAAAGTCCAAACCCAACGGCAGAGCTCTAGGGCAGCACTGGGGTCGATAACACCTCACTTATTTCATTTTAGTTTGCTCTGGGTGTCGCCCATTCAACGCGAAGGATGAGGTTATCATAGCCATATCCATTGAGCTTATTGATGGCCCTCTCAGCATCCTCTTTGTTTACAAAGTTGACAAAACCAAAACCTCTGCTCAAACCTGTCTTCTGATCAATCGCAACATACACACGGCTAACTGGGCCAAATGTGCGGAACAGTTCAAGCAGATCGGGCTCTCGAGTGTCCTCTGACAAATTAGTTACGCGGACAGAGTTCTCTTCATTCCTACGCCTCATCTCTGTCCCAGTTCTCTCTGCTCCAGCTCTCATGCTCGGAGGCACGTAAGCTCCCTTAGTGGTTGTTGCCTCTGCTGCTGCAGGCTTCTCAACAAAAGTCTCAACTGGTTGAGCAAGGTCCTTGTACGGGCATCTCGATGTCCAGTGATCTCCCTTCTTACCACAGGTCCTGCAAACCATGAGAACAGCACCTCCCTTAGTAAGCTGAGCCAAGCTATCCCCAGTTGCCTTCGTTTCTTCAGCTTTAGTACCTGTCATAAAGATCTCCTATTAGACCAAAAAATTTTAAAAAAAAGCTGACCAACGTAGGACCTATAAAGATTCCTTCTACAAATAATTTCAGTTGAGATTGCCAATTCCCTCACACTTAAAGCTTTATCAAACTGACAGATTTCATCAGCAGGAAAAATGTCAAGTAAATATGTCTTTACAATTAAATACAAATGCAATTCATTCAAATTTTCCACACTGCTTTCTCCAGCAACTAATTGAGAGATCAGCTGGTCAGGGAGATCCATTTCAACCCAGATGGAAGATCAACTAATCAAGATATAATTCCACAGACTCAGGAAGACGAAATACTAGATTTCTTCTCCAAAAACAATTGAATGACTGTAAAAGAGATGTCTATGGACGATAATTAGGGAGTTCACATGCTGAGAACCAACCATATATGCAAATTGGATCACCAACTCCACAGAACGATCTCACAGTTTTGCAACATACTAATGCATATCTATATAGGCACACAAAATCACAGTCAAAAGAGAGGAAATACCCAAAAGAGGGGGAAAATAAATAAAAAAAGACTAAGACAATACCAGGAGCCCTAGGCCTCTCGAGCAGTATCTCCTCTGTGGACACCATCGTCAATCGGGCACCGACGTCCTCGTGGACGGCGTCTCCGAATTTCGCCCAATTCCGGCGCTCCACCGCGCTCTTGCTGAGCCGAGCCTTGGCAAGCTTCCTGACCCGGGTGGTGGTAGTGATTTTCACCTTGTTTCCGTCCTCGTTGAACTTGTACTCGATCACCTTCTTGATGCCGTTCTCGTCTGGGCCGATCACCTGGCGAGGCGGCAGCAGGAAGTCCAGATCCTCGCCGTCGTCCTCGTCGAGCTCCCCCCACCGGAGCTTGCTCGGCTTCGCTGGCGCCGCCGATCCATTCCTGTCGAAAGCCATCTCTTGAGCTGAAGAGAATCGAGTGAGGTCGGGGGTGACGGTGAAGTTCTAGGGTTTTTGTGGGACGAGGACGAAGCGAAATTGGAGAGAAAAAAGGATAACGAGTGGGATTTGACACGGTACATCATCTTTTGGGCGGGCTTAGTGGAAGTGTTTGGGCCCGTAGAGGCTGGTGGATCCGGGCTTGTTTTAGAAGAATTCTTTTTGGGCCGGGCCGGGCAATCGGCTCCCTTTATGGACTCAAACAGGCTTATAAGGGCCCAATAAAAAATTCTGTGAAGATGAAACGACATGACGCCAAAAAACTAAATAATTATCCAAAAAGTCATCCTATTATAGACTGTCAATTCAGTTCTATACCTTTCAATTGTGTAAAGTTAATTATAAATCTTTGGACGCTTTTCCAATTTCAAAATTATTCTAGGATGGTACAAGTGTACTTATACAATATGAAGCTTCACCTTTTTTATGATAATCTTTTTTTTGTCGGACTTTTTTTTATCATAATTCAACAGCATGAATTCGAACATCCAGCTCGCTAAAGGTCGATCGAACACTATGCAAGTACTATAAATCAATCGACTCGATACTTTGACTTGGATGGGTGATCCTAAATTAGAACATCATTCGCGCAATCGATGGGATTTGAACTGTCAACCTCTAACTTGCAAATTGAAAAATCTCCGAAGCTCTTTATAACTGTGTATAATAAAACCCCGCTTTTCCTTTAAAAAGAGTAGTCGTGTAGACAGGCCATGTGGGTTATAATATATATGTCTGAATCAAGCTAAAAAGGTGGCTCGTCTTTGTTCGGCAGATGAAGGGTTAATTGATGAATGAGTCTTGAACGCATTGGTCAATGCAATCCAAACATCGCTATAAGACATACGACCTTGACCATTCTCTTTCTGATTTGAATGAAAGGCAGATTGGAACTGAAGGATGGTGCATAATGAGATTCACCAAGCTATGAAGATGGTGGGAAAAGTATTTAAAAAGTTCTAAGTCTTTTGCATTGATGTCAATTCAGTCCTAAATTTTTTTATTGTGTCAATTTAGTCGTAAACCTTTTGAATTTATGCCAATTAAGTTCATCCTAAGAATTTTGATCAGAAATTACAGATGTGGACCTCAATCATCTTACGTGGTATGGTTGATGCTGACATGTACATTATTTTCATATTTATTTTTAAAAAAATCTATTTGTTTAGTCTTTTTTTGTTTTTTCTTTCTCTTTTTTTTTAACTTTGTTTTGTTTTTTTGATAGATTGCCAGCGACCCTTGCCCAAATCTAGGCTAGGCGAGGGCACCAGTCTATCCAAAAATAAAACAAAGTAAAAAGGAAAAAGAGAAAACCAAAAAAAATTCCTAACAAATATATATATATATATATATATATATATATTGAAATAATATCCATGTCATCCACGTCTGTGTCACATAGGACAACTAGTATCCATGTCAATGATTTTCGATCAAAATTAGTCGGATAGGCTCAATTGACACAAATAAAAGAGGTTTGGACTCGATTAGCGCAATTGAAAGGTTTAATACTGAATGAACTCTAATTCAAAAGGTTTAGAAATTTTTGGACATTTTTCCCTTAAGTTGGTAAGGCATAGATAGATAGAGGAGAAGAAAAGGAGTAAATCATTCTATTTCTAGTTTCTACCCATATCTTGATGCTGGTTGTATTGACAATTACATGGTCATAAGACCAATGCCACAGAAATTTGGTTTTTCACTCAATTAATATTTGTTGTTAATAAGTTTTCTAAGTGTCCAATCATTGCATCACCCAAAAAAATATTTAAAAAGTCCTTTTTTTTTCAATTCAATCCTAAGCCTTTTTCATCTGTACTAATTTGGTTCGTCTTGCCAACTTTGGTTGGCCGACGCTGACATGAATAATTTTTAAATTATTCATTTTCTTTTTTCTTTTCTTCTCCTTGTTCCTCAAGTCAATTGTCAAAGTTAGCCAGATAGATTGAATTGGCATAAATAAAAAGGCAAATTTAGCACTCAATGAATAAAAAAGGTTTATGACTGAATTGGAACAATCGCAACAAGTTTAGGATTTTTTTGGTAATTTTCTCCACAGACATCTATTTTGAGAACTCGAGATTGATCTAGAGCTTGACTTGAAGACCCGATATTAAGTCCGCGTTTCCTTTCTCGATCGTCGGTCTTCTGTTTAGCACCGACCACTGCAGCAGCTTCGGAGTTTTTGATCAAGTGAAATCAAGCGACAATCAATATGGCCCCCCCTAGCATTTTCATCCCTGCAATTTTAACTTAATCAATTCACCGGAATTAGTATTAGGGACACTCAATCTTAAAGTTTTTCCTTTCTCATGTGAGCATTACCTAAAAACATGAACTTCAATCCAATCATTATTACATTGCTTTATATCACCTATTTGAATCAGTATTATATCCTAAAAATTCAGAGTTGCCTCATCATGAACAATCCCATTTTCCAAATCCATTTGGGTGCACCCTAAATGACAGAAAAGTTCCAAGTCATATCTAATTTTCTGTACTTCTATTGATGACTATAAATGAGAGAAAATATCCTCCTTGCTCCATTGTTCTCGTGATGCACAAAATATAATTTGGTTTTTTTTTTACCAACTTTGTCGATGATCTAATGAAGCAAGTGGTGGGGCTTGATTTGATATAAATGAGAGAAAATATCCTCTTTGCTCGGATTTTTTTCGAAATGGACAAATACAAAAAGGTTTTCACTAGGTGACTGTAAGAATAACAGTATGTTTTGAGCCACAAATTCTTATAAGAGTAGACCCCAAATGATTTTCAATTAATCGTTATTTATTAATTTGTTTGCCCAATAAAGACCGTTAGTTTTACGGTCGCTAAAGTAAAGATTATGACATAATCAATTCTCAAAATAAAGTGCCTTAAAATGGATTTTTTTTTTAACTTTTACCAATTTTCACGATGATCTAATTAAGCAAGTGGTCGGCTTGACATGCTATAAATGAGAGAAAATATCCTCCTTGCTCCCATTTTCTCGTTATGCACAAAATATAAAATGTCTTACAATCGTTCTTTTTACCAGTTGTGGCGATAATCTAAGGCAGCAACCGGTGGACCTTTTTTGGTCAGAATCGAACTCCTTTCATAACTTCCAGTGAGTTCGGCATCACAAAAAAAATATGGGCCTTGAAACAGATGAGGTACCATAAATTTCTAGGAGGATTAGAAACGCAATTGGGAATGCGTCAGCTGTTACCGCCTTGGAAGCATGAACAATCAATTTTTGTACCTAACATAAGTCATGAACTTTATTTGAAAGAATCTAAGAATAACTTTATCGACTTAGATGTCATTTGCACATTTGTTTCGTAAATCAAAATAACTTTATCGACTAGATGTCATTTGCACATTTGTTTCGTAAACATCAAATAATCTGGAAAAATATTTTTCTCGAAATGATTTTTATTTTATTTTTTTTGCATTATCAAAAACCAGTACTATCCTAGACATATCCATTTGTAGAAACAACTTTCACTAAAGATGCAAGCGAGCAAACAATTTTTCAAAAATTTTTTCCAAATTGTTAATTTTTCACAAAACAAATGCATTACCCGCAAGAAATTCACTATTTCCATAAGTGAAGGATTGTGTATTTTTTTTTTTTTTTATGTTGCGAGGATCTCTTAGGATGCTTACTGAACTTCTTTGTTTGTTCTGTTTACTTGAACTTGATTATTGATGAACTTATGAACTTGGCACCTACAACGTCAGAAGAAACTGACCATGAATTTCACGCAAGATAAATGTCCCTAAGACAAAACGTTGGAAAAAACATTTCTCATTTGTTAGTCCACTACTGGTTTCAGTTAAATATGGGCATTGACTACACATATCTTGAGTTATGTAATACTGTAATTTTTTTCTGTGATGCTTAATTAGTGTCTCATTGCAATCATTAATCAAATGTACTTATAAATATCCTTCAAATTTAGCCCATATTGAATGTATCACACATGAATTCAATGCTCATGAGAGCAAAATTCACATTCATGCAAGAATCAAAATTTTAGAACTAAAGCTTCTCCTTTAAATATTCTAACTTTGTATATCGAGTAGTCTTTTAAGCTTGAGTTTTTCATTTAGTAAGACCAATTTTGTTGTTTAAAATAATATATTTGGGGTCAAAACCATAGAATTTAGTGGGGTTTCAAATTAGTCCATGCCTAGGATATTTATGGTAAGAAAAAAGACTTTTGCAAAATATTGGGGGCAATAGTGAGGCCAATTTTATTGTTTAAAAAAAAACATAATCGGCCAAAACTTCGATATTAGGGGGTCAAATTAACATATTCTTAGAGCAATTATGCTACACAACAAAATATTTACAATTCGATTGCCCCACTCAATGTGGCAATGTAGGTTCTAAGAATTTATCTCACTCTACTGAGAGCTATGAGAGCATGAACTAATGTATCGCCTTGGACATAGCCGTCATGAGACACGGGAGGTTTGGAGACTTTCATTTCTAAGGCTTTCTGGATCTCTCTGTTTAAGGTAGAGTCCAAAACTAGATTTATAACATCATTCATATATGTAATCATTGAAAAATAAAAGTACGAAAGTAGAAAGGGACATGCCTATGATTTGGCCAATTTGACTGGCAAGGATAATGAGACTCATGAGACTTGACGAACAGATTTTGTCACAAAAACAAGAAAATTATGAGTTTTGATGAAGATACATTATCACTCCACGCGCCACCACCAACCCAAAGTGTCACCACAAGATTCAGGAAAAACGATGGAAAGAAACAGAATAACTTAGCACTAACAGGAGTATCATTGAGCAGCACGAAGTTCCAATCCCCATCGAAGTTGCACTACAAATCTTATGGAAACAGAAGGAAAAGTCACGCAACTCAAAAGCATCGAGTAAAGCTACAAGTCATTGCTATCAGGCTAAAATATAACAAGAACAGGGAAGAACAAGAATTGAGGTCCACAGTCTGTACCATTCATCAACCTAGGGTTAAGTCTGCAGATAAATGTAAATACTACGTCTGTACGTTGATTATAGGGTCATGCCTCCAGCAAACTGGTAAGTCCATTACATTCCTTTTGACATGAAAAACAACACTAACAACAAAATCACGTCAAAAGAAGTGTTATCTATTTCTCTTGCTCCCTCCTCCCAATCGCATCCCCTGATCGTAGTTAGTGAATAGACGAAACTCGTTCCGAGGTTGCTCCAACACTTAGGCCGGAAAATGCTGCAGCTCTATTTTTCTGAACTTCTCCAGCAAGCATCTCAGAATTTGCCAGGCATTAGAAGGAAATATAAAGCATCCAGCATACTCACAAGGGGGAAAAAGAACTGCAGGGCGTTCATAGCTATAACGCACTGCAATGGAAATACAATAAAACCAAGAAATTAGGTTAATGGTTCACGGGAGGACTAACAGCGATACATACCTGTAAGTAAAAGCAAGTAATCTGCACAATGATAATTTCCCCAGCAACTATTCTCATCTTCAAAAGCGGTTCTCCGCTCAATTCGCGCAATTAATTATCAGCAGCTCTCTCAATAAGGCGATGCAGCAAGTGCCGTCTGGTAAAGAGGATAATCTAGGACAGTCTTTAATCTTCAGCATTTTCAGAGAGAACAATTTGGCAGCCATTCGGGCAATATACTCGAGTTGGGCCAATCCTCAATTACATACCCTCTGCACTGTACTTGTAGAAGAGCACCCAGGGAAGAAACTAGTTCTGTAATCCCTCGAATCTGAAGGAATGAAGCCTGAACATGGAGCATGGTTCATTACTTTCGCCTTTTGGCAGCTCAAGCTCGCGCAACCGTAAATTGAGAGACCTCCCATGCCTTCATATTCTTGATGCCTCTTGGTAGAAGGCCAACTTCAGGACAATGTTCCAGTGTTCACATACGAAGCAATGTGAGCGATTGGATTCCATCGAACAATCTCCAAATTCTTGCTGTGTCAAATGAGTATCCACCGCAGAGAGGTCGAGCATCCTATTCAACTCTCAAGTAAACGTTGTCGTTTCGTGTTTTGTGGTTATCAACAAAAAAAAAAGGGAGGCTGACCATATTCATGTGAAGTTTTGCAGGCAATTCCTTGAGTTCCTTGCACCCGGCAAGACCTAAGCTCTGCAGATTACGAAGCTCGCAAACTGATTCGGAGATCTTGATATCGCAGTTGTTCGCATGTATGAAGACACCTCAAATGTCGTAGACGCACAATGGAACTAGGCAGTAGGTCAAAGCTAGAGCCATCCGCCCGTAGCACTCACAATCGCTTGTGTGAACGCGACAAGGCGAGGGCATCCATAATTTTGTACGGCATTCACTTGAGTGTCATAACCTTTTTTTTTTTTCGCTTATTTAAGTACCATAACTTTAAAATCGATTAGTTAAATGCTATCGATTTCGTGACACCAAAAAAAGCCCACGTGACCTGGAAAAATTGACGTGCACCGGCAAAATGATTCTTTTGAATATTTTAATGTACACAGTGGATATTTTTGCATAATTTTTTATTTATTTGAATTTTTTTTTATTTTGATTTCTTCTTGTTTTTGGCGTTTGGCCGCGAGGGTTGTCGTGACCTCGCTAGCCATGACTGGTGACCTAGTGGTGAGGGTACCTGCACCCTAGACTAGTAGGGCCCCACAACCCTAGGTGACAGCAGGCGCAGCCACAAGCAAGGGCGTGAAGGCCTTGCCAAATTTGGGCGGGGCCATCGCAGCCTGCCGACCATGGTCGAGAGCCATCATGGCCCTCACTCGTGTGAGGGCTGTCCTCGACCATGATTGAGGGCACAATGACCCTCGCCAGGTCTATAAAGGGCACGACGACCGTCACCATGGCCAGCAGGCCCGCTAGGGCCTTCGCAGTCGCGGTCGTGAGGTTGCAACAGGCCGCCTTGGGGCTAGTGGTATGGTCGACGGGAGACCTCACCGGTGACTCGCTGGCCAAAGGTGGAAATAGTAACAAAAATAAAATAAAAATAAAAAATCTAAATAATAAATAAACATAGAAAAAAGAAAAAAAATATTAAAACTTTTTTAAAAAATCCACGGTCACTGAAAAATACATATAAAAATCCACGTAAGACGGTTTGCCAGAAGTGGCATTCAAGTGAATGATGTTTGCCGGAAGTTGCATAAAATGAACGATTTTTCTTCAATGTGACACTTAAGTAAACAGAAAAAAAAAAAGTTATGGTGCTCAAGTGAGTGCCGTGCAAAGAATAGCACTCGTAGTGTACTTTTCCCACGAAAGGCATGTAACGGAAAGAACTTCCCAAGGAACCCTCCTCGAAAAGATGGAGCAAACGCGGCTGAATTTACTCAAGCAGCCGCGTGGTTCATCTTCTGGTAGAACAGATGGGTTCGGAAATGATGCATGCTGAGTCGTCGGGGATATATCTTGTGCACCCCCCTTTCATTGTGGACCATTCGGTTCGTGCCACCAAAATGGCAAGTTCGTGAATGAGGTCGTGCGTTCGGAAGTACAGCAACTGATACTGGTCCGCAATAACATATAAGAAAGATCTTGAACATAGTTCGTTCGAGTACCGCCATCCAATAGCTTCCAGCTCCTGATTATTTCCGCTGGACTGGATAAGCCCATTCGAGATCCACAATGGGATCAGTTCAAGGTTGCTGGTTATTGGGTCCATCAGGGAATATCGAGCAATAAGCGAGGTTCAGTCGAATGCAGCCGCGTTCGCACCAGAAGATGAAATCCGTTTGGCAACGTAATATTAATGATGACAACATCAGTCCTTGATCAGATCCAACTGAGGCCTACTTCCATCGAGAAGTTTGGTTTTCCCAAGATTGCAGCCGAGAATCAGCTCTACGCAATGGTCTTACCTGGTTTCTGGATGGACACTGGACAGCCGAGGGATTACATCACAGGGCTGAGACTCTACCTTGACTCGACCAGAGAGAAGTCATCAGAGAAATTGGCAACTGGACCCCACATTATCGGCAACGTCTTGGTGCACCAGACCCCTAAGATTGGTGAGGGATGTCCGATCGGTCCCGATGTGGCAATTGGTCCGGGCCGTGTGGTCGAATCAGGAGTTAGACTCTCTCGCTGCAGAGTCATGCGCGGAGTCCGCATCACGAACCATGCTTCCATTTCCAGCAGCATCATAGGATGGTACTCGACGGTCGGGCAGCGGGCCTGGGTGGAAAACATGACTATCTCGGGGAAGATGTCCATGTCGTGGATGAAATCTATAGCAACGAAGGCGTCATCCTACCGCACAAGATGGATCCGGGCTGATTCTTGTAGAATGCTTTGTGATGGCCGGACCGAGCGATGGGCTACCCTTATGGACTCAGACCGGGCCTATAAGGGCCCAATAAAAAAATTGTGAAGATTGAACGACATGACACCAAAAAGAACGAATAAAAAGACCGCATAATAACTATTCTAATTCTTTGATTCTATTTTTCGAAAAAAGAAAGATGAAAATCATGTTTGGTAACGTAATGATTATGATTTTTTTTTTCAGGAATAGTTTTGGAGCAAAAATAAGAATTAAAAAAAGTTGGTTCCGAAAAAAAAATCACTTTTAAGAATAACAAAATAGAATGAAGTTCGCATTTTTAGTTATCTCATCACTTTTTCCTCGATTTAAAATAGAACGAGGTCTCATTTTCAACGAAAAATACATAAGATAATAAAAAAATGAAAATGAAAAAATGAAAAAAAAATTCTAAAAATAAAAAAAAAATAGAAAATCCCTAAAAATAGAAGAAGCTTAGGTTAGGCTAATTTGACCTCATTTCATAAATTTGGGCCTAGTTTCCCTATATTTCATAGATTTTTTCTTTTTAGGAAAAATATAAAAAGTTTTTGAAATTAAACCCGAACAACATTTTTTTAAGTCCTTGGCTTCATTAGGGTTTTATGATGCGATATATTATTGCCATGATTCCTTGATGCGCATACTTGATTTCATTGATTATCATTTCCCTAGGTTTATGTACTTTAGACTTAGTCTAGTTTTAGAAAATTTGAAAAAAGAAAAAAAATAATTTTTGTGAATATTTAGCATTGGCTTATCTCATAGGTTTGCAAAAAAAAATTTGCATGAAACACGTTTAGAAAACACTCAACTTCGGTGCCAAATGTATGTCAGTGGAAACACCGACGTAATCAACTCTCAAGACCCTAGATTTCTCTGATTGCATTGAATCAAACGGTAATAAGGTTTTGGTCTACCTTCTTCAAAGAGTGGTGGCGACTCCATTTTCATGTATAAATACACATGCCACCGAATTTGATATTCCCTCATTGCGATGTAGTATAGGCTTGGGAGGGGCTGAGTTAATCTGAAATCACACACTAATCTAACACGATCTCTTCTTTTTTTAAGCTTAAAATGACTTATTATGACACAACAATTAGATAGAATAGCACAAAAAATGTTATATGTTATATAAGACTATCAATATGAATTAATCTTCAATTTAATTCGAAATGTATGATGAAATTTCACAAGTAAGTATGTAATTATTTGAATTAAATAACAAAAATTGGGAAGAGAAATTATTTCTGAGAACAAAAATTTTATGCAGTTACCATAGTATTTTTGTTTTTAAGAATATAAATTTTGTATAATTACCAAATAAATTTCGATTTTCTAAAAACTCATTCAGGAACAGAATTAGAAAAAATCAATTCTAATCGGAATCATTTTTTCATATCAGAATTGTTGCCATGCAAGCCCCAAGTGTCCAAAAAGTCCTAAAACATTGTATTGCAACCAATTTAGTCGTACTCTTTTCAATTGTGTCAATCTAGTTGTAAGTCCTTTTTTTTTTTTACAATTTGCTAATTTCAAAATTATTCTAGGATGGTGCGGGTGATTTATATATGAAGCTTCACCTTTTTTTTTAATCATAATTTAACGGCATGAGGTCAAACATCCACTTACCTAAAGGTGGATCGAATACT
This sequence comes from Psidium friedrichsthalianum, assembly GCA_019149425.1. Lineage (NCBI taxonomy): Eukaryota > Viridiplantae > Streptophyta > Magnoliopsida > Myrtales > Myrtaceae > Psidium > Psidium friedrichsthalianum. Next base: position 8,231 of record JAGVVM010004779.1, on the reverse strand, counting down.
ACGCAAGTCCTATGAATCAATCGACTCAACACTTTGGCTTGGTGGGTCATCTCAACTTGGAACACTATACACATGATTGATGGGATTTGAACGGGCGACTTTCGGCTTGTAAATTGAAAATTCACCAACGCACTCGATAGCTATGTGTATAAAAAACTCCATTTTTTGAAAATAAATGTGGTACAAACAAGCCAGTGGGTTATATATGTGTCCGAGGCAAGCTAAAAAGTGGCTCGTCCTTGTTCGGTAGATCAGGGGTTAATTGACGAACGAGTCTTGAACGCTTTGGTCAAATGCAATCCCAACCATCCCCGCTATAAAGACATAGGAACTGCGACAGTTCTCCTTTCTGATTTGAATGAAAACCAGATTGGAAACCGACGGATGGTACGTAAGGAGATTTATCAGGATATGAAGTTGGTGAAGAATAGACACACAAAGATGAGGAGAAAAATAAGGAAGAAATGGTTCTTCTTCGACACACGTTCTGATACTAGTCGTATTGGCGATTACATGGTCATAGACCAATGCCACATAAATTTGGTTTTCAATCGATTCATACGGTTGTTAGTAAGTTCTCTGATTGACAGTCATCGCATCACAAGATCAATTATTATTATACCGACATCTCTTTGAATTTCTCTATAAGACGAAAGTTCAGGATATTCTAATGCTGAAGATCCGATGCGGCGCGGAAAAAGTCATTTCTACAAGAAAATATATCTTTAAATAGAGCAGAAAGTAAAGCATCAATGGCTAAATGCCTTATATATAGATAACACGTGCTTTCTATTTAAATTTGAGCTAGAAAGATGGAGAATCAGCACGGTTAAACCGATGAAACTTGGAAGTGGTTGATTCCTATATGGAGCAAATTAGTAAATTAAGCCTCAGTGATCAATTTGGAAAACTAGTCTTTAACCCCACCGACAGCACAAGAAACAAGAGTTGTATGACCGGGGTCACCTTAATAACGCCTTAATTACTACCCCTAATCGAGGGTTTAAGGGTCCATGTCGGTCCACGTCCCACCAGGTTGTCATTGTGTGGCTCACATCCTCAGAAAAGCATGTGTGGTTTTCTGGCACCTCAAGATATGCCAACGGAAGAGAGAACCTCCCAAGCTTCTCGGCAGATACATCATCCTTTTTCGTTTTGCTGATTTGGTCCACTGCAATCTTCCTTTGCAGTCACAAAACTTGCACAATCGACATCAACAAATTTCAACGGAAACGCTAATCACAAAAGAATTCGAGTCTGTGGGCCGAGAGGGTTCGAGATTGTCCACATATATGTCTTTCGTCGTTGAACCATCACTGATGTTTATAGATTTTAGGAGTGGCAACCCTTGCAAAAAATTAAAAAAAAGGAAAGGGGTGAAAAAGAAAACGATGGCCGGCCATAAATTTGGACAATATACGTTGGCACTACAAGAATATTTGGCCTTAAGCCGCCCAAAACCTTAAAAACGAGGATCTCAACCAAACATAAACATAACTTGCTACGGGGTGAAAGGGGACAACCAAAAGAAAGTCAACGCCATTCTTGCGTTAGGTTAATCGCATGAAGGTCCAGATCTCTGTCTATACTTGTCTAGCATCTAACTTCTAAGCTAAGACCGTGTTTAACATGGTCCTGTGCTGGGTTTCGACCTATAATACCTAAAATTCTTTTCATTGTCCACGTATTGTTTTCCACAACCAATAAAATAATAATAATAAATCGATTAAGGGGAGAAGCCCCAATAACAGGCACATGTTTGCATGGGGATGGCCAGAAAAACACAGGAAAGAAAAGAGGAAATCAGAGTCAAAATTTGATATTAATTTGAAGGTGGGCATGTGGGAGACCCCAGATCTGATCCTCTCTTTTGCTTGTGGTCAATGATCCGCCCCTTGAATCGGACGTAGATGAAGAGCCTTTCTACGACGGGCATTTCTCGCTCTAGAATCCAAGGTGCTTTCGTACTCTTTTCTTCTAAAAAAGAGCAACCTTCAACTTGTTAATTTAGGACGATGGAGTCACGTAATCAATACGTTTAATCGCAACGTGGCTCGGGGAGTCACGACATCTCGGGTCAGAACTCCGCGTGCAAGTCGTGACCTGACTCATATGGTGTCCTAGACGTAAACAATTCGTGGTTCATGTAGTTTTCACATGTATTGCACATTAAGTACATGGAGATTAGTTAATCAACCTAAGCAACAGAGGCATTGTTGGCTCTAGGTGGATAAGTTAGCATCCTGTTTCTCCTAGAGTCTCGGTTTAAATGCTTCATAATGAGAAGATGGTCATGATCTAGAATTTCTATGGTCAAGTTTAACCTAATGAATTATCAAAGTCGACTTGGATCCGAAGTCAAACTTTTCCTAACTTTATTAGGGTTTTTTATTATTTTGGCTGAAAAATAAAAGAATTTTGTGTTAGGTTGCTTGACAAAGGAAGAATATGCTCCTTCACTTTTACAATTTCTTGATTTAGCTTGCTTACGTGTTTTATGAGATGATTCAATGGATGGGGAAAACACCAAAAAAGTCATAAATCTATCGAATTGGTACCAATTCAGTCATAAACCTTTAAATTTGATCGATTTAATTTTAAATCTTCTGCATTTGTGCCAATTCAATTTTTTTTTGTGGTTAAAGTGCTGATTCGATTATTCTATCAATTTTGGGTAAAAATTCCTAATATAGACGTCGGTCGTCCTACGTTTCATGATTGACGTGGCATGGACAAATTGTACAACTTTTTTGAACTTTTTGAAATTTTTTATTAGGGGACATTAATTTTTTCTTGTTAACTTATCGAAATATCCCCCCCCCCTCTCTCTCTCTCTCTCTCTCCCCAATTTACTGCTTCTTCTTTTATGCTAATCCACAAAAACGCATTTATTTCTGTCATCTCTCTCATTAATTTCACAATATAAATGTTTCATTATACCCATCAATATATTAATTTACCATATCTCATTATCATTGCCTTAAGTCATGGTCTCATTTTTTTCATTTGCAAGAAATTTCTATTTATGACAGATTATGAACACATAATTAATTGCCTTTTTTTTCAGAATAGTGTGAGTGAACTATATTTCAAAGTCAAAAATTAAAATTCAATTTAATTATTTAGCTGATCATGATAAAAATATCATAAGAAAACTGATCAAAATATGAAAAAGGTTAATATGTTAAAAGCATGATTAAATGTCAAATATATTTATATTTAGATCATATCTAAATATTAAATAGGATAGACACATAAAGAAAATAACATAAAACTTCTTGTTGTTCAACTCCTACTATATCTGATTGAAAAAATAACTCCTACTATGAAGAAAGTACCTAATATAGATTATAAATTCAATCTTATAGCAAGTAGATCAAAAATTTAAATATATTTAAAAATTTTCTCTAAAAAAATCTGGTGTGAGATTGAAAGTGCAAAATGTGTAAATAAATTTTCAACCACATCTAAGCTCAAAAGAACGCATAAATCGGCGATGTTTAACTTTAGGAATCTATAAATTTATTACAAAAAATCATCCACAAGGTCAAAAATTGCTAGATCATTAGATTAAATTTTAATTTTCAACTTTGAAATAAAGTTTCTCTCAAACCATTTCATAAAAAATTGAGCAGTCAATTGTGTGTAGCCGTTATAATTAGAATTTTCTTACCTTTTATACAACTTTTGTAATTAAAAATAATGACATTCTCTAAGCAAAATGTTAACATGATGCATCAAAAGAGGATATTTTATTGGGTATAATTTGATGTTTTTAATGTGCAATTGATAATTTAATAGAGAAATAGAAACAAAGGCAATAATGTTAGTTAGGTTGATCACAAAAAATAAATTGAAGAGATAGAAAGGTACTTCGGTCTGTTGATTGAAAAAAAGTAGTGGCTTAACCAAATTGAGGGGAAATAGCCCCACTCTTTTTCTTATTTTTTTTTTTTTTTACTTTCATTTTTTCATTGTGGTAGGCGTGGGTCGCGGCCCTCGCCTTGGCCATCACCGGCTATAATAAAAAATAAATAAAAATATTTGAAAAAGTATTTAAAAATTATAAAATTTGCATCCGTTAGCGTCGATCATACCATATAAAATGCCTGAACGATGGCCGATGGCAATGTCCAAGTCACTGACCTTTTGGCAAAATTGATCGAATAGATTGAATTTGTACTAATGCAATATATTTACGACATTTTTTTGGTACTTTACCCACCGTTGGTCCTTCATAGGCAAAACGAACGTAGCGCCACTTTTACCATCGCGTGGAGATTTTGGCAAGCTGTCGACGAGTATGAATGAAGTGTGGATTCCTATTTGTAGTAGCGTAGCGTATAGTCGCATGTGACTCCATCATATAATGAAACTTTGTAATGTCCTTTCCGCCAATTTTTATTTATAATGAATTGGGGATGAAGGATGGCTTCTTGGATGATTTTTCCATGATTTTTAATTTTCTTGTCCCACTCATATTTGCTTGTGTTTTTTTTTTTTTTTGTTCCTTCTTTTCACCTAACCTAACACCATCATTCAGGAATATATACACACACATTTACACGATAAGGATTTGAATAACAAATAGATAGCGTGTAAGATAGGATTTGAATAACAAATAGATAGCGTGTAATCTTCAACAATTTTTTTTGCATCTCGCTCTTGACTCGATTGATTCTTATATTTGGAGACATATTGTGACTATGCATTTGAATATGACTCATTTGTCGTTTTATTGCCGGTGTTGTAGTAATTCGAGAAAAGTATAAAAAAAAAATCATAAACCTACTGTATTGATGCTAATTCAGTTAACCTTTTATTGATGTTAATTCAATCCCAAACATTTTATATTTGTGCTATTTAAATCCATTCAATCTTTTTGGGTAGAAATCATTGACGTGAAGGCCAGTCGTCTCATGTGACGCAGTCGGCACTAATGTGGATATTTTAAATGTTTTTTCTTTCTTTTTCATTTTTTTTTATTTAGGACCTACTAGATTCACTGGCCAACCCCTACCCGCATTTAGCAAGGGCATCGCAGGCCTCGTTATGGCTTGAGAGGGCTGCGACGACCTCGCGAATGCTGGCAAGGGTCACCAACTTGCGAGGGCTACGAACCCTCGCCTGGGCGGCAAGGTCAGTTTGCAACCCTCATTGATAAATTAAAAGACTTGTACATAAAGAAAAGGTCATAAAAATAAGTTAAAATATATTAAAGAAATGTCCACGTCAAAGCCAATCTTACTACGTAGGACAATTAGTATCCATGTCAATGATTTTCGACAAAAATTAGCTCGATGAACTCAATTGATATAAATGCAAAAAGGTTTAGAACGGATCACAAATGTTTAAGATTAAATTGATACGAATACAATAGTTGATCACTTTTTTGACATTTTTCCCGCGGTAGGTCTCACTTCTTCTCCTTTGTGGGTACGATTATGAGTAACTTCTTCACTGGATAAATAAAACTTCTGAGCATAAAATAACCCAAAAGCCGGGGGGAGAAAACCCGGTTGCGTGGTAGCCCATCTCTTTTCCGAGAGCCGCGATTTGCCTCTCTTGAGCATGGAAGTATTTTAGGGTTTTCAAGTACCGCTAGCGTCTCTGCCTGGATCGGCGGCGCCACTTGCACCGCACGAGCAAACTCCGGCAACGCCATTGGGTTCACGGGGTTCCGGATCCGGATGAGTAAAGCCATTTCATACCGCTCCTGCCTCGGCAGTTGGTAGTGTACTGATGGAGCTTTGATGGGATTGCTACTGCTGCGTCCACAACACAGCTGGGCTCAGATCGTTGGAAATTCATTCTATCTTGAACAAGAAATCTCAAAGCAAATCAATTGAAATCCCAACTTATCTAAAATTGAGCGTATTTACAGTCTTTTTCAGTTTCATAATTGTAAAAGTGTAGCTTACTTGATCCAAGAACATCATAGGAATTAAAATTAAAAAACAATTATCATAGAACAACAAACTGATGATGGACGTTGCTATCCATGAGGATCGATGAAAATCATGCCTAAAACTATGACGCTGGATAAGGAAATCTACGTATTCTAAGGTGAAGATAATAGTTGAATCCACAAAAAAAAAAAAATTTGAAACGTCTCTTTTTATCGATGTTTCTATGATTTGTCAATCTTATTGACGAAAGCACAAGTACTTACTAATACTAGTATCATGCTTGTGCTATGAGTGAATTCTCATATGTAGCTTTAAATAGTTAAACTTAAGTTCTCTAGTTTCAATTAGATCCGATCATGAGAAATCAATAATGACAATGCTTGGATCCGTTTTTTTTTTTGTCAGACATAAACCCGAATTGAATCATAGCAATACAAGCTATTTATTCTTTATCAAATGATACTCTCATGCAAGAGTTGTAGTTTTCTTATTAAAATAAAATAAAATAAATTAGCTAAAACAAATTGAAAATTTTGTCGCCCAATCATCAACCTACCTTTCTTTTCCCCTATAAAGTCCACACAATTTTCCGTGAAAGAATATTCCCAATATCAACAACCGGTTTTCCCCTCTTATTGATCCACAATAGGAAAGTACGGTTTTAGCCCTAACCTCTCGAAGCAAACAAAACTGAAGCAACCACGAAACCACTCCCGGACCACTGGAATTTCCTTCGATCCCACAAAAAGCCAAAAACCTGCAATTTCAATTTTGTCTTTCTTTTAATTTCGAGTCCTCGAAGGGCTTTGAGTGTCCCGTTCATGAAGGCCACCCCTATAAATACCCACCAATCTCTCTCTTAGCCATGCTCTTCGCTCTCCACAGCTAATCGTCTAGCCCCCTGGTTCTCCCGTGGGGGGTGTCTCAAGCGAGCCGAGCGCAACTCGCCGAGAGTCGACTCGCTTCGGGCTCCTCTAAATTCGTTCCCAGCTCGGGGTTTGCGGCCTCTCTGTCGTCCGGATCCGGTCAGGTATTGGAGGAATGTAATGCAAGGTGGTCCTTTACTTCTACGTGAATTGAACGCTTTTGGTAATGTGAGGGTGTTTGATTCTGGGTTTGGGTTTGATTGGCTTGAGATTTTCTTTCTTTGATTTGATTGGTATTTTGTGAGAGGAGGAGGAGCTGTTTTCAATTGAGCTTTGTCCCTACAAATGGCTTTTCTTGAAAGTGCTCTCTCCGTTGTTTGTCTGGGCTTCTGATTGACATTTTCCTGCGCCTTTTCTTTTCCTTCCTCTTCTCTTTCTTTTACCTTCATTTTCAGCTTTTTAAGAAGTGTCGGGGTGTAGGTAATTCATAGATCACCTCCGTGTGTCTTCCCTCATTCATCGATATGGGCCTCTTTAAGCGCGTTTTAGCTTTAATAGCTGCCCTTTTTTTGGGTTAGATCTGCTATATTTGCTGCTAGTTCTTGTGAACCGTAATCTGATCCAGCTACTGAGTGTGTTTGCGTCGTGTGCGTGTGTTCCTCTTTTATCTATGAGCTGTTTCATAATATGGCTCACACTGAATGAAAATATTCCCTTTCTTTCACCCTGTGAGTACCTATAGTCCCTGTTATTTCCGTGATTTTATCTTAGGCTTAGAATTATGATTGCAGTCTTATGAGTTTTTGCTTAACATGAGCATTGTCCATATGCCTGAATTTAGTGATTGTAGATGTCCGTAGATTTGAGTTGTTTTCCATTTTGAGATATATGTTTCATTTTCAATTTCCGCTTGTAACCGCGAATTCCATTAGCATTTGGTTGTCGGCAAACTCATTGTTTCTCTCATTTATAACTCAGGCTGTATTGCAGCTGGAATTTGTTTCCAATACCAGTATGCTTTTCCCACGCTTTAATTGGGGTGATGTAGCTACGGTGCTTGCGTGAATCGTTTGTCTTTTCTTTAATCCGTATCCTGTGGTGTTAATCTGTGACTGGATAGATTGTGTTTGCTGTTTTTTGTATCTGCATCTTTCAGCCTTTCGAAAACATTTCGACTGGGCACCCTGCTTGTTGACTAGGAGTTGATTAGAGCCGTTTCTCCCTTCATGAGATCATGACAGTATAGAGGAAGGAGTCGGCCAATTTGATCTGCTTATAAATATATACAAGATGAAGAAACGGTATGTCTATCTTCAATCGCCTTGATTAACTCATTTTGGAACCTACAGGAACCTAGGGACCAACAGCAATAATGAAGGCTCTAATTTCTTTGTTGGTGGATTTGGGACTCGGGAGGCTCTGACAACTTAGTGTCCCCAAGCACTGTTGACTTCGC
>JAGVVM010004778.1:0-42074 GCA_019149425.1 Psidium friedrichsthalianum | reverse complement strand
TTTTGTCCAATTAAAATAGGATAAGCTTATAGAAATGTTCATTTGATGAGATACTGTTTACTCGATATAAACTTTTTTTTAAGGTTTCCAAACTTTAGGTCTTATCCTAATTTTATTGTTCAATCCCGAATTTACCCTAAATTTTTTATAATCTCATAAAAAATCACAAATTTTTATTTGAGTCATAAATCAATCCCACTAGCCAAAACTTCTCGTTGATAACAGAGAAATGGAAAAGTCCAAAGCACAAGATATTCAAGTGTCCCGAGCGCGAGTTATCTGAACGTAAGAGACGAAACATTCCCAAAATAAGAGATCGAAGATTGAGTGCAAAATCACTGGGAGCATTTTGACGGAGGGTAAATGGAGGCAAATTTTCTAATTTAGGAAGTTGACGATCTTTTATAAGACAAAAAAAAAAAAAAAAGATTAAAATTGAAATTTGACAAGAAGCTTGGATTTTTTTATATATAGTTTGTAGCGAAATTGGTAATAGATTAAAATTGAGAATTTTTACGAGACAAAAAACTTTAAGTTAAAATTGGGATTGGATCTAAAGTTTAGGGTCTTTTATAGGACAAAAAGAAAGTAACATAAAATCGAAATTGTGTATAAAATTGAAGGTTTATGTGAGACAAAAAAGTAGAATCGAGATTAAAGTTAGAGTTGAAGATTATTTAGGGTTAGCCCCCAAAAATCACTCATTTAAATAAAGATTTACATTGCACAAAATTCGAGAATGAAATATCACAAACGAAAGAAGTTCAAGAACCTTAAATGGTATATTATATCTACAATCCCCTCTCTCCCCCCTTAGGGTCGGGTTTGGTTCAGCATCTCCCAAGGGGCTTTCAGTCCTCAAGCCCCTTGGGAAAATGCTGAACCATTTGGTTTAGTTTTAGGCAACCATGTAGCTAAATGCTGGCCTTAAGAATGCTGAAAGCCCAATGCTGGTAGGGACTAGCATTGGGCTTTCAGCATTTGGCCAAATGCTAAAAGAAATTTTTTTTCCAAAACTAACCTCATAATGATAAAAATTAACAAAACCCATTTGCAAAGTTATTTTTTAGCAAATAATATTTAATCCAAAGCTCGTTTTGAAATCAGTTTTTTCCAAACGCGATTAGCGATTTTCCCAAAGCCCTTTAGACTAAGGACATTTGCATTTCACCAAAGCCCATTTGAAATGTTGAACCAAATCCACCCTTATTATTTGGTCAAATGTCAATCGTCGAATACCACTTTTTTTTTTGAAATTATTGGTTCCGATTTATGGGGACGCTGAGAAAAATACCGTACAAAGTAGAGAATCCACCTCCCGTCCTACAGAGTTACTGAAAATGATTGGGATTTTTACTAGGTCAATATCGTGTGTTAAGTGTAATTTGGACGCTCAATGTGAATTATTGACTTGCGCAAAGACTTTTACTTTCGAGATTGACTCTAAATACACACGTTATTCCCCCATCGGTGGGCAGTAGAAACGCAAAAGACACGTGGGTGACTAATGAGGTAACCCACGATTTGGAAACATCTTTAATCCTAAAGAGCAAACTGGATTCCACAACAGATTATCTTAGATCATGTCATATATCCCATCAACTGTATAAAAAAGAAAGACAGCAAAATCCCGCGTGGCAGCTTTTGCTCGCTGTCCGAGGTGTCCGTGTACGGATGGTGGAGTTCCTAGTAGATACGGTCAAGCGGCGGCGGCTGCCACTGCCAGGCCACCGCAGCGAACGCGGAAACCGTACCCGAACCGAGGGTGTGGCCCCGTGGCGGTGGTGGCGGTGCAATTATCAAACCCTCCCCCCCCCTGCTTTTGCCCTTTTTGAAATTATTTGAGTCACTTTCCCTTTCTTCTTTGACATGATCGGAAAGGTTCAATTCCAAGATTTGACCCCGCGACTACCCGGACAATGGTGGACAAATTAACTGGCACTCACCAAGATCCAGCTGGAGTGATTAGCCCCATTTTTGGATTAAATTAATGCCGTAATCGTGTGGTTCTAAGTGGGTGGTCGTGGGAGATTCAGTGTTATTAAGGATTTTGTCGACGTGCATTTGTTAGGTTAACCACCTGAGGATCAAAGTTCAAGACCCCTGTACTCTCCTTGGATTCACCGGACTAATACGAGGCCAATCACGGGATCGATCGTGGAAGTCCAACGCGTGATTAGCATGCCGAAGACTAGAATGTTCGATTCTCCGATTTATCCTCGATCTCAAAATTTCTTAATCAGTTTGTAAAGTACGGATATGGACTTTTGAGTTGGACTTCTCTGCTAGCATCGAATGGAATTGAGATGACGGGCTAACTCAATGGATAGTTGATGCTTCGTTGGTATCTAAAGTTCCGTTTATTTCGTGAAAAATTAGTAATATGAACGATATTCTTCTCATTCGAAAAAATTAATATTTATTTCTAAAAATGATTGTTTATATTATTATAAAAACGAAAGAACAAATAAAAGTTTTTACCTCCACGGAAGTGTTTAGACCAAAAAAAAAAAATCGGTAATAAAACTTTTTTAGCTAGCTAATTATTTTGCGCGATAAACATGATCATATATAAAAAAAATATTTTTTAAATTATTTATTCTTCGCGAAATAAAACGGCCTCAAATCAAATATTTTGTTTGTGTGAAGTACACCTTGTCTCCGTTTAAAAAGTGCAAAATTAGGGCTAGTATGGGTGGGTGCATAGATTTAGGTTCTACGTTCAGTCAAAAGAGCACCTTCCTCACGTTTCACGAACAGGACGGAACCGCGAAGCCAATAATTGAATTTCACGAGAGAAATGAATGCGACAGTACGAGAAATAGAACTGCTGCTGGAGAAAAAACAATGCGCTCTTCCCATGTCCTCTTCCAAAATTATCACAGTAGTTTCCAACCTTGTAGTAGTTCAGTTTGCACACTGTGTTCGTCGTTAAATGGAACATCTATTGCGACCAAAAATAGGAAAAGGAACATCTATATTGCGAAAGCATGACTGCGACTAGATATATGTTCGATTGAATTACGGAAGGTGTACACATGGTGAGCATAATAGCACAAAATAGTAGCGAAAATTCGCAAGCACAGATGAAGGTGCAACATGCACGAAGCTCAACTCTAAAAAATTTCAAATAAATTTGTACTTTTGAAATTAGACAATTCGTTTTCAGATCGAGTAAAACAAAAATCCCCAAAATCCTTAATGGCCCTAATTAGTTGTAAGAAGTACTCATGTTTGGATTTCTTATTATTTAATCTAAATCTTATGGCATGCATTTTGATTTTTTTTTAATCCTTAACACCCGAACCTTTCACAATTTACATATATAAACGTGAATTCGTATATAGTTACGAAAAAAAAGCATTTTCAATTCCGAGGAGAAAAGAAAAGAAAAACTACTTTTATCAATACACAAGAAAAGATGTGAAAAAAATGGGCTAAAAATGTGACGAATAAACGACCCCATTTGAGGCATAGCTTGTTTGATCACAACTATTGAAAAGTAAAACGAGTTTTTTTTGCCTTTTGCCAAAATTTAAAATATTATTTAAACTACTAAAAATTATGAAATAATACATGCAAACCTATTTCTCTATCTTTATATATTCTAAAAGTTTTAGGGTTGCATTAAAATCAATCAAAGTGTGTGGACAGCAAGACGTCGATCATGCGAGAACTGTGAAATTAAAAAAGTAAAGCCAAACGCGCCTTTAACAGTACGAGCGACTTCCTCCAATCGATTCCATTGAAAAGTAAATCCGAACGCTACATGGCTCTTCATACATAAAACATCATGACCTGTCGATCCTACACACAGTGCACAAATCCGACTTCTGGGCTCAGATCTTCGATTCCTGCGTGTCTTAAACCACGCCAAGAACTTCGTCACAGATGTTTCCTCCTCATCTAGAACGATGTTGACATGCCGACAAGATTTTCCTTTCTTATCTGAGGATTCAGCATGATGTTTTACATGAAATTAAAAAGTCGATCCTAGTTTGACCATCAACCTTCCAAACCTTTCGGGCTAGGGTTTACTCTGAAACAACAGTTGACATATGCATCATCGAAGTCCAATCACGTTTGTGACGTGTGTTGGTTTGGTGGCACAGTAACACCTGGCTGAGCAAGTTTTCTACGCCAAAAAAATCACAAAAAAAATCATAAACTACGATTATTGCGATATATTTATTTTAAACTTTTTTTGTGATGCCAAAGATCTAAAATTTATTCTCGTATGACACATTTATCCCAAACTTATTCTTGTCATACTAAACTTATACCCGTGTGATACTTTTACCTTCAATTTTGATATAAATGTGTCATATTGATATAAGTTTAGGATTTTTGATGTCATAAAAAAAATTTGGGTAAAGGTATCACATAAATACCAATTTGAGATATTTTGTATCACAAAAATGTTTGGAATAAATGTGTCTTTGTAAACATAATTTAGGATTTTTTGTGACTTTTTCTCTCTATCTTTTTTTTTTGTATGTGGATTTTAAGAACGTGGCATCTCTTAAAACTTAGGATTTTTTTTATAGCGCGCGTATATATATATATATATATATATATATATATTATATTATTTATGTGGGTTTCAAGAACGTGGCGTTTCTTAAAATTAAGATAAGTTTCGCAAATAACAAGAGGCACGCGAACACAGAACATCAAAACCCGTTCGGGTCTCGCCAGCATGTTCCCACTACGTAAGTTACGTGGAAGCTCGCTCCTTTGAGGTGACTGACCACAGTCTCGATAGCCATGTGAGCGAATGCAAAGGTCAGACTCTATATTTATATACACATCCAAAACGACGTGAGCTCGAAGCTAAGACTCGATCCCTCCACACGTTCTCGCTCGACGAGATCCAACAGATGGAAAGAACGCAGCGAGAAGCAGATCGTTATCTCGGAAACGACGACGATGACGCGCCTTGCGCTGCTCGTTACAAGGGGATCCGCCGCCGGAAATGGGGAAGTGGGTGTCCGAGATCCGCGAGCCGGGAAAGAAGACGCGAATCTGGCTCGGGAGCTACGAGTCGCCGGAGATGGCCGCCGCGGCCTACGACGTGGCGGCGCTGCACTTGAGGGGGCCCGGGGCCGCCCTGAACTTCCCGAGCTCGCCGGGGCCCTGCCGAAGCCTGCCAGCTCGAGCTCCGAAGCGGTGCAGCTGGCGGCCCAGGAGGCGGCATTGAGGTTCAGGAGGGCGGAGGAGGGCGCGGGAGACGGCGGGGGCGGCGACTGCACGGGCAGGAGCTCGGGCCCAGCGCGAGTGGGGCTCAGCCAGAGCCAGATCGAAGCCATCAACGAGGCGCCACTGGATTCGCCGAAGATGTGGACGGAGCTCGCGGCGGGTGCCGCGGGAGCCGACCGATGGTGTTCTTGGATCTCGGCGACGTGGAGCTGGATGAGCGGGGAATGCTGCAACACTCCATCTGGGATTAGCAGACGACAAAAGCCCTAGCACTAGCAAACATCGAACTTCCGCAACTTTTTCCTTCTTTTTGTTCTAGTCCTTGAATAAATTTGACTCGGACAGTGGCAAGTCAACAGTCCCCGAATATCGGCAGGTTGTCATTTTCAGCGCGCCGGCCAGTTCGTGTAGCTAGGAAACCGAAATTAATGATTGATGAACATCGTCATTAGGGATTTAACCGTCTTCCAATAATGTAGATTCTTGATTTTTTTTCTATTCATGTCCGTCGGTCAACAGTTATTGGGGGGAAAAAGAGACTTCTTGCTGGTAGTAAACTTCAGACATATTATTTTTGTCGAGATTAAATTCGCTAGCATCCTCAATTGAGTCGTTACTTTGCGGACTTTCGGTTTTCTAGCTTTCACTTGTTCGCGCAATTCTCATGCAAAGTTACTATTGACCTTATCAATCTTCAGTAGTGATATCACAGTAAATTCAATCTTTTTTAAAAAAACTTTCACTTATTTGTGTAATTCTCATTCAACGTCACTGTTGCTCTTATCAATAATTGATAGTGATACCAGAGTAATTCAATCTGCTATGCCCTCGACATTCGCTTTGAGTATATGCATAACAACGAAATATTGATAAACGTACATCTCACCTTGGGTCATCAAATGACCTCTTGTCGACTAGGAATATCATAGGGTGGAGTCATGTTAGCACAATTTAACGACAGCCTCGACCGCTTCCTCGTCCTATGCCACCGAGGGTGCTCAGTTAATTGAAAATCGAGACGAGATGTAATTGAGGTAACAAATGGCCTCATACTTTGAACCCAGGCCACCGAGGATGCTGAGAACTGATTGGGAAATTAGAAATGGGATGAGCAGCGCATAAAGATGATCTGCTATGTCCTTCGCCTTTTGAGGAAAAGCGACTATGGAAAGAGAGCCATTCCTTAGATATCGAAGTTGATACTTGAAAATGTGATCACCACATCCAATGGATATGCGAACTAGCATGTCATGCATTCAGCTAAATTTTCCCGTAATTAGCATGATGTTATACCGTCTCCATAACGGTGAATAATGTGTGCACGCAACATAATATAACAAACGCACGAGAATTGATGGGGAAAGTTGATAACTCCATTACTTCTCCGTAATAAGGTTCTTTCTCTTTTTTTTGGTCGAACTCCATAATAAGGTTCGACAAGTACATTTTCACTTGAAAGAAATCTGCGCAACCTCCGTCCATTACTACTATAACATGACAGTTGCGTATTGCGAGTTCACTGGTCATTGTGTTCCTGAAGGTAGAAGAACAAATGCGATGAAGCTTGCTCGTAGGACGGTGAAGAATTTCTGTGGGGGCCTCAGCATGTCCGGCAAATTGGATTTCCGTCACCTGTCTGCGACAAACAACAGCGGTTCCCTGTCTGTGTACGAAAGAGTGAAGAAACCAGGACAGCCCAGCGCCCGATTGTTGGCGCAGCCACATCTCTCTGGCTTCCTCTTGTGCCTCAAGCGGTCTTCAATTCCTTCAGAGACGAAATTACGCGCGTTCAGGTTTTGAGTCTGCCCTTATCTCAGTTCATGGGTATTCCTTATGGAATTTGCTTATAGAGAACCAGATCGAGAGGCATATCTGGGCAGTCTGAGATCATTATGCCAAGAAAGATGAGCAAACGAGCTGTTGTAGAGAACTCATATTCACTTATTCAGCATTCCCGCGTCATTATTAGCATGGACCCCAAAAAATTAACGAAGTAACAAGGCACCAACTAAAAAGCAGAATGCTTAAAATACAACGTCTTATTCACTAAGTTAAATCTACAAAATGACACGACAAGCTTAATGCAAGCAAATCGCGTTTAAGTACCGTTAAGAATTCGCTGCAATTACTTTTTAATCTGATATGGGACCCTATTATTTCAAACGATAAATGCATGTGCAGATAAATGACCATCTAACATGTATTGCACCTGTAATTCTGTTTGTAATTTGATTTTTGTTTTCCATGTTTTGAGGAGGATGCAGTTAAAATGTCCGATAAAAGTACCAGAATCCGTAACATAAGAAGACCGACCCGCAGGGTTTGGCATTCAACTACACTTGTACGGAAGAAAGAACCCACGGGAACAAAACTCTGTTGGTTTGAATGAAGTCACTAGTTTAGCAACATTTCTTGCTCTCTTTTAAAATTTAGGAAGTACAGAGATCAGTGTGACTAAAATCCACAAACCATGGATATCATAAGAAACTAGGAATCTGTTTGTTTCGCGAAAGATGATGCGCCTTGGAAAACAAAAAATTAATAAGGTTATTTTTCGATGTTTAGTGAGGAAAACTTGCTTTTAATTTTTTCAAGAAGACGTGTACTTTTCGTGCAATATACACTGTACACATGCAGGGACCTTTGCAATTTCCAACGGCAGCAAGTGACAAAAGTATGTTAGTCATGAATCCCTTTTCCCCTTGTACTTGGAGCCTTACGGCTTGTTTGGCAACTATTCTAATTATAATCATATATTTTTTTTTATTCTGTTTCTTAGATGTTTTTTAGAGAATCAGAACGCGTTTGGTAACTGCACAAAAATTCTGATCTTGAATGGAAATGCATTTAATAACTCCATAAAATTTCTATCCCCGAGAGCAACCGGGTGGTGAGAATCCTTTTTTGAAAATTCTTCATCTTTTTCTAAATCTTTTAAAAATACATTTTTAATTTTTTAAAATATTAAAATATTTACCTTTTTATTTTATTTTTTTGAATTTTATAATTTTAATTTCCCCCCTTTTTATTTTTTTTAAAATTTTTTAATTTTAAAGCTTAATTTTTAATTTTATTTTAAAAAAAAATAGCTATTAGTAAATTTTCAAATCTAATTTTAATTTTTTTAAAAGTTTAAAAGTTCACGTGAAAGCTTACATGGACTTAATTTTTTTAAAAAGAATTGAGACTTTGTTCTTTTTTTGTAATTCTCAAAATCATTTTTTTTTGAGAACCAACTTTTTTCTTGTTCTTATTTTGGTCCAAAACTGTTCCTAGGAGTAGAATTAGAATCAAAATTTTTCGCGTTACCAAAAATGTTTCGGATTCCCTTTTGTTCTGGAGAACTGAATTAGAGGAATAGAAACATTATCAAATATACCCTTAGTGTAAATCCAACTTAAGATCTTATTTGTGATTTTTTTTGAAATAACATGTTCTATTTACTATTGAAACAAAAAAAAATGACAAAGACGTAAAAGTTTTCATTTTAGTACAATGTAAGTTTCTTTCACAGGATTGCATTACTGCCAAACCCATATCCATACAGTGTTATGAAAGCTAGGATTAATAGTTAGTTCCGAGTGGAATTTAAGAAAAGATATTTCAAGGGATAATACATAAATATCATGGCACCAAATTAATCTGAAAAATATCCATGGATGGAATCTCTAAAATGCGAAAATGAAATAAGGTTCCACTTTCAGATTTTCTGGAAATATAAGTTTGTTGAGACTCTAGTTATCTATAGGGAATTTTGTAGCCCATATCATAATTTGTACAACAAAAAGCTGTCTCAAATAACTAACAAAGAAAATGACGTTACTTACTTGAACCTTTCCGTCATACGAAATGAGAGTACCGCCATTCACATCAGTTGTCGTCTTTGGAGTAATCTGGAATTTTGTGAGCAAGTTAATATAAATACCGATCTGTTAAAACAATTCTTTAATTCACCATAATCCTCCTCATCCAGCTCCATATAGTACTCATTCTTGTTTGTCATGAAATGATCTAAGATCTATGTGCCATTTAGTTAAGATTCACATAACAACAAAAAATTATTAATAAGGTCAATTGTCAAACTAAACTTAGGAAGTATATAGAGACCATGTGATTAAAATTCAGAAATCACAGATATCAGAAGAAACTAGGGATCCATTTCTTTTGCGAAAAATGCAGCATTTTTAATAAATAATTTTCAAAAAGTTGTCTTCTGATGATTAGTAAGGAAAACTAGATTTTAATTTTATAAAGAGACGTGTAGGGACTTGTGCAATTTCCAAGAGCTACAAGTGATAGAATTATTTCAGTCATGAATCCCTTTTCCTCTTGGACTTGGAGCCTCAGTGTAAATCTAGCTAATGATCACGTATATGATTTTTCTATGAAATAACAAGCATATTTACATTTGAAACAAGAAATATGAAAAAGACTTAAAAGTTATCGTTTAGTACAATGTATGTTTCTTTCAGAGGATTGCATTATTGCCAAACCCATGTCCATAATGTATTATGAAAGGTAGGATTAAAAGTCACTTCCGAGGGGAATTTAAGAAGTTAATACAAATAACGATATATTAAAACAATTCTTCACCATAATCCTCCTCATCCACCTCCATACATTACTTGTTCTTCTTTTTCATCAAATGATCCAAGATCTATGCGCGATTTAGTTAAGATCCACGGAACAACAAAAAAATTATTAATAAGCCCAATTGTCAAACTAAACTTAGGAAGTACGGAGACCATGTGATTAAAATCCAGAAACCACAGACATCAGAAGAAACTAGGGATCCATTTGTTTTGTGAAAAATACGGCATTTCTGATAAATAATTTTCAAAAAGTTATCTTCCGATATTAGTAAGGAAAACTTGCTTTTAATTTTCTAAAGAGACGTGCACTTTTTGTGCAATATAAACATTGCATGTATAGAGACCATGTGATTAAAATTCAAAATCTAGAAACCACAAATATGAGAAGAAAATAGGTATCCATTTATTTCGGGAAAGATGTGGCATTTCTGAAAAATATTTTTCGGAAATTTATTTCTGATGTTTAGTATGAAAAACTCACTTTTAATTTTCTAAAAAGATGCGATATAAACATTGCAAATGTTGTATCGTCAAATTTCTTCTTGGGTACCAAGTAAGGTGACTCCAGTGTCGAGATTGGGACCCGGCCTCCGAAGTTCCCAAGCCCAATCTCTGTGGTCTTGGTCGCAGCTGCTGAGCGCTGGCGCTAAGTTCTCACAAAACTTTGAAAGCATATAGAGTAGGCAGTTCTCATAGGCTATAAAATTTTGGCAACCTGAAGCAAGAGGGTAAGGATCTGAAGGCGTCTGAGCTGCTCCATTTCAAAGAAGAAGTAAATGGGTTTCAGGGACTGGTGGAGCAAGAAGGTGAGGGGGGCAGAAAGGGAAGCCCAAGGTGACGGAGCCTCGAAGATGGGGGAGAAGCAAGCGACTGACGTGAGATATTCAAGCACTGAGGGCGAGCTGAGGAGACCAAGAGCGGCAATACCCTTGTTGGAGCCGTAGATGGTCTTGATCAGATCGTCCAGCACCTGGCGGGTATTGTTGGCCAAAGCGGAGAGGTCGCGCTCGACCGTGGGGCTCTCGATCGGCTGGTGCCTGAAGTTGGGTTTTTGGCTATTGATGTTTAGAGTCACAAAGAAAATAACCACAAAATGTTTACGTGGCTCAATCGTAAAGGTTGTCTGATATATATTTGATATTTGTAAGAGGGACTAATTACAATGAGGTGTAGCTAGAAATATAATTACAGAATAACCCAATTATACATATAAACTACATAGTAATTTGCGGTAATGACTAAGATGGGGAGGTTTGTTCGAATCGGAGGAAGAGGTGGTGGAATAGGAGGAGACATGGAGAAGGAGCTCCGGAGACGGGAAGAGACGAGCAAGAAGGTGGAGATAAGGAAGGAAGGACGATGAGGAACGAGAAGGAGAAAGCTCTAGGGTGGCGGGAGACATGAGCAGGAGATAATGATTTTTGATATTTAAAGCCCTACTTTAAAAAACTTCTTTTCCGTTGACTGAAAGCATTTTTTTTTTACCGGTTTGTTTTCCTTGCACCAAACACCAGAAATTTTTTAAAAATTTTGTTAAAAATCATTTCTTGCGAAATAAATGCAGAAACCCGGCATGCATTCTTCCTGCATCCAGGTACAAAGTCGTAAAAGGTAGAATTCCAAAGGACTAACAACTCGATGCAGCGAACCGAAAGACCTAAGGAACTATAGGCTCCACAGTCTCATGGTAAACCTGCATCACCAAAATAGAATACCAGAGAGCATAAGCAAAAGATCGCAATTTAAGAATTTTTATCTGTATCTCTTGGCAGTACTTTCATCCTTCCTTTTTCTATTATCAAATTATGTTGGGCAACTTCCAATTCATCAAACTGATTTTCTTGATGTTAAGTATGTTTTCGCATGAAATAGGTTACTTCTCTACCCAATCAATCGACGAAATAGCCCAACAACAAGAGTTGAAGTGTTTGGTCTCTAGAGTTTTCTTAAGCATTCTAGAAGACTTTTAGGGGCGATATGGGAATCGTATACCCAATATATTTCATTTATTTAATGGGGTAAATGGTAGCCTTGTAATTGCAGTTGTGTAGTGTGAATATTAACCGTTCGATAAAGGAAAATCAACTAGAGTCATTGGAAGACCTCTTGTATAAATAAGGGAGCTATCTCCCCCATTTATATCGCCTTACATTTGCAATAGAAATGCATTCTCTCCCATAGCTTCTCTCTACAATCCAAGTCCTCCATCTTTTACAATCTGCCATTTGCAGGCAGAGGCGTAGAATCATTAACAACCGAACAGAATACTAGATCTTTTTAGGTCTGCCCTTTGGAGGCAGAGGCATAGAATCATTAACAACCAAATGGGATACTAGGTTATATTGGAAAATCCACTCTCATTTGCTGTTTCTCAATCTTCTCTATAGAATAGATCTTATCCATTCATCAGTACCTTCAATGACAATAAAGATGGTTCCCAAACATATCACAGCGCGATTGGTCTTTCAAATAAAACTTGTTTTATTTTGAAAATGAAGGAAAGGCGCAGAGCAAGACCGCCAACGATTGAGCTGATGGAGGCGGATTGAGCATAAAGATCGAAGCGATTAGGGCTTAAAAAAGGAAAAATTGGATGGGGTGGAGGGCGGGCGATTGAGGGTTTAGGGTTTTGGATTCGGCACGAGCAAGAGGGTATTTACGAACTCATAAAAGCTAGGATTTTTATGAGAGAGAAGAGAAGGAGAGTTTCAATGAGAAAAAGACAGTGCGTGTCGAAAAAAAAAAGAGGTGAGGCTGCATGCTTGCATAGGTGGTTGCTGCTGTCGACTACCTCTTGAGCACCATAGAACATCGTGGTAGATGCCAAAATAGACGACGCATACCGTTCTCATGGAAGAGTTCATTAGAAGTGGGGAACATTGCGCCTATATCTAGTGTTCAGGGAACATTGCACTCATATTAGTGTTGTTGAGATTCCATATGAATAGAAGGAATATATGTCAGAATGTGTAAAAAATTAAAGAATGTTATCTCATTTTGGATAACTATAATGTCAAGGAATGTCAATTCATTGAGCAGTTCTACGAAAGATCTACGTCAAATTGGAAACGTACAATATTAACACTTAGGCTTTTTATAAAAAAAAATATATAGAAGGACATTACCAACTTTGCAAATAGACATTGTAAAAGTTCCAAAGAAGCTACATTTACATTTACATTTACAGACATATCGAATATTACAACTGAATAAAATCAAATAAGCACAAAAGCAGACACATCAGTGACATGGCGCATATGGCAGCACAGGGTGATTAAAACTTATTGCTTGATGTGCTGGTATTTTTTTTTTCAAAAGTTTCGATTAACCTCTTCGACTTGATTTAAACCGCCGATCAACTTGGCGATGGTACAACGTCAATGAAAGCACCATATGGCAGACATGCAAAGAAAAAAAAAAAAAAGGTAAAGTGCCCGGCCATTTCAAATGATATTGCTATTTTACAGATTTCAAAAGTTCTTTCGAGGCTCTAGGTGAAAAAAAAACACCATGCACCTTACATCCCTTCAGGACATGCACAACCTGGTGATGGTACCAAAATCAAAATGCAAATCGCAATGTGTTTAGGAGAGAGCGTACCGGTGCGCGAACACATTGTCCTGGAATGACTTATCCCACTTCTAAATGATCTTGCCGAGGCCAGAGACAGCCGATTTGAGCTGAGAGAGCTTTTCAGCATCAGGCCGGAGGTCAGTGTGACCAGAACTAGTTGGTCCTAGAGCTAGAGCATGAAACAGATCATGTTAGAACTTGTTTAAACAGAAAGCATTTACAAAATTCAAACTCCCTTTTTACTCAAATTTGATTCTCTAGTGAGCCTTCTGAATCGACTTGTTTTTAGTACCCGAAGTTCTGCAAATGCTCAACTGTATGATCTCATTTCTGTCGGATCTTCTATTGCTCGTTTTCTTCGTCGCGGTTTTGAATTCGCCTGTGCAATTCCCATGCTTGCGATTCCAGTGCGTGTCATTGCATTTAACATCAATGATTCGGTAACTGAACATGAAAAAGGAAGACCTATGACACTTTAGAGTAATTGAACGACAAACCAGCTCACTCTCTCTGAGGCCAGAGCATCTTGTTTTATCGAACAAATCTCAGGCTCGACTTTGGTCTCATGGATTGATTCAGACCAATCCTTACTACTGCAAGTAAAGGTCAATTTCGTCAACAATTTGATTCGACAAGTTCAAGTTCGAAGATGTGGCCTTTATCGGGGAAGTTGTCAAGCTTGATTTCTGACACTTAAACAGTGCATTTCGAGCCTGAACACTACCAATAAGCTTGATTTCTCACGCTTGAACTCTATTCGATAAGTTACATTTAACTCAAACTCTTATCAAGTAATAAGTAAACTTCAATCCAAACTTCAATCTGAACTTTGAACTTTGAGCTCGATTTGTTATGTTAGAATGTAATTAGAGATGCTACCTATCAATCTATACCCGTGATTATGATATTCATGCCAAAAGGGTTGCTCATCACGCGCGTGTTACTACGTACTAGCAAGAGAATTAATATCCAAAACCGACGCATGCGGAACTAGCAATAACCGTGGAGTAACGATGCTGATAAGAAAAGGAAAGTTGAACATATTATTGTAGGACTAAATTGGTCAAATTAGAATGTTTATAATTGAATCCACATACGTACAATGAGTTTATGGCTTTTTTCTTTGGTAACTATCCTAGGATAAAAAAGGACCCTAGATCACCACGACCATGTAGGGTTCCATTTATTTCGTGAAAAATGAATGATTTGACCAAAAAATTCAAAAAATTGTCTCTCATATCTCTTTAAAAAAACGAATGAGCTAAAAGATATTTTCATTGTAAATTTTTAAATATGAATTTCTATCCAAAGTGAAAATATTTTCCACAGACTAATTATTTCGAACGATTCAAATGATCATTCTTTTAAATGTATTTTTTAAATAGCCATTTTTCGCGAAACAAACAAACGACTAAATAGGTTGGGATGCTCATGTTCGACCAATCCAGCCCAGCCCATTACTTTGAAGACCGATATTGTGGGCCCATTGGCTCTTGACCAACAAACTGGATAAGCCCGACGGCCCATTTCTTAAGAAATGATGTTTTTATTTATTTATTATTAAAGAAATGATGTTTAGTCATTGTTTTCTCTGCTAAAGTTCAGAATTTTACCTGTAAACTGTAGCATATTTTGAGAAGTTACGCGAATAAGGACGATAATAAGGAAGAGGGAAAAGAAAACACTTGACATCAAATGTAATGGTGTATCTAGTTTAATAAATAAATAAATAAATATAGCATAAAAAAATAGCGGAAATGGTCATATACCGGCAAATCGTAAATAAAAGATCCACTTGCATATTATTGACGACGATACTTTTCGTTCCTCCGTCATAATATTTCGTGGTAAAATTGATAACTAGCATGTACAGCGTATTCCAATATTAAAATAATATAAGTTGAAGTTCACGAAGCATGAAATTGTAATGAAATAACTTCGTAAAAGGTCCAAATGAGATCCCATAATAGCCATTAGTATTTTGTACTTTCAAAAGTTGGAGTTGTTTAAAGTGCGATAAAGCTGAAATTTTGAAACAATATTGCGATGTGGACTAGATCATTACGAATATCTCATTTTAAAATGATAAGTTAAATTAAACCTTTTCTTAATGTATATTGTAAGCCGGAAAACGGCACCTCACACGATCACCATAACCAGAATATAGAATACGGTAATAGAGAAAAGGGATTTGCGTATCTGATATGGAAATCCGTCCTTCTTGATACGAAAACAATGATTTAGAATTCGAGTGGTTTTTCCTTTATTGTCCAGTATTTGTGGCTCAATGAGACTACCCATCGTGAATCATGTTTTATATTGCTTCTTATGTGAGGTATTTGTGCATTATGGTTATAGGAGAGATTTGAGCACTATACATAGAGTTTTCAGCCACATATCCTGATCGAGCTTTTACTTGGCTCACACTAACCAACCTCATATTACACTAATCAGATTTTTATATATACTTTATTAGATAAATCTTGTAAAACAGTAAATATCAATCTCGATTAGCGTAGCCCACATAAAAAAAAGAACTCTAACATATATGACTAAGGCTTTGATTCTCTTTATAAGAAATGGAGGTTCATATTGGCATCGTGGGATAATTGAAATGTTAATGCTCATGGATAGAAAGAATAAGATTACATACGAAAGTTGACGGAAAAAGAGTTTTCAAAATGTAATTAATTTCATTATGGAATTAACGATTGTTTATTACTAGATCCGCGAGTACAATGTCAATTTTTTTTTTCTAGCTCAAATCATTTTTACAAACAAATGAAGAACATCCACCATCAAGTTGGTTGGCATGATGATATACGGGTCATACGTCCTTCATAGGTTATGATCTTGATTCAAGCCGTGAGCAACGTTTGCGTCCGAATGGTTTTGTACTGCCTATTTGCATGTTTGCATAGAAGACTAGCTAGCATTTTGATAATGGGCTCGCGAATTTCGAACTTTGAGTCCCAAATAGGTGCAGAATGACTATAGCCAAATCAAACATTTGGTAGAAACAATTCGCTAGCACTGCCAGTCGAATATATATATATATATATTTATTTAATATATATAATATATTCGAAGGCTTTTCTCTATTTTGTGTTAACAAAAAATAAATTATATATTCATTTCTTTTCTGTTAAAATTAAACTTCAAAAATTACCTGTAAAATTCTAAAAAATTAGCAAAAAAAAATGTCGAATCCCTAAAGAAGAGCGAAGCGTACACGTGGCAATTGGACGCCGACATAGCAAAGCGCGTTTTCCAGTTCTGCCCTCGAGGCACGTGCAAATTTTGGCGCAGAGCAGACCACCGTTTCAAGAGGGAGGGCCGAGGGAAAAAAAGGGAGCACGCCAATCAGAACGCGCCACGTGTGAGCGGACGGTCCGGGCCACAATTCTAGACCATTCCACCCTCCGCGTGCGACCGCTTCATTCAAAGTGCCCTAGAACAACACGAGAGCGAGCGAAAGAAGAGGAAGAAGAGGAAGAGAAGGAGAAAAGAGAGAGAGCGCGACGATGGCGTCCTTCGCTGAAGCTCCACCAGGCGATCCCAAGGCGGGGGAGAAGATCTTCAAGACGAGTGCGCTCAGTGCCATACCGTCGAGAAAGGCGCTGGCCACAAGCAAGGTTCGCGCTCTCCCCCACGTCGTCGTCACCTGGAATCTTCGTCGATCCATTTTTGTGTACCCGCGCCGAGCAGTTTTAGTTCAGTTCTGTGGTTATGTTGTTTCTGATGAGGATCTACGATGTGATTGTCCTTGTACGTGGAGGTTCTGTGTATTGGCTCGATAGACGATCGATCTGAGCGATTCGTAGTGGATGGTTAGATCCGTTTCGGTGGTGCGTGCTTCGGGCGTGCTTTGTGCCTGCTGAATTGACGTTTCGAGGTGAAATGAATTAGGGTTGAAGGATTATGGAATTTGCGATTGATTGTCTGGGATTGGATTCTGTGCTTGTGCCTTTTGCTACATGTGGTTTAGTTTGGTTTCTTCTTTTCTTTTATATTTTTTAGATTTAGCTGCAAACGCTTTTGAAACTTGTGCTTTTTGTGATGGGGGATATATGCAGCAAAGAATTCCATGTTGTTCCGAGACGACCAAAAGCTTTTCTAATTGGTTTCTGCACATCTAGATGTCCTTTATCTGTGATCTTGTATTGTAAAGGAAATATGGGCCGCACACATAATTGACTGTTTGATGCTGTGAGTGGAAAGTTGGGGTCTGTTGTTTCTATTTTCGTTTTCCATGTAGAGCTTCGTTTAATTTCTATCTTAATTTGTGTCATTCTGAAGCTTTGGTCTTTGGATTTTCTGTATTATCTCTTGCGATGTGCTCATACTTGTCTAATTTTCAGGGCCCAACCTAAATGGACTGTTCGGTAGGCAGTCCGGCACAACTCCGGGATACTCTTATTCTGCTGCGAATAAGAACATGGCTGTCATCTGGGAGGAGAAGACATTGTATGACTACTTGCTAAACCCCAAGAAGGTACCAATGGACAAACTGCTTGCTAGTTAGCCTTTGCCACTGTACTCATTTTGTAGTTTTTGCATCTTTGCTTGATTAAGAAACATTGATGTGTGTTGCTTGACCAATAGGACTAGTTTTCTGTTTGTGAGATCATTTGGGTACTCTCGCTAGGGAAGGGGAGCCGTAAACAAATTGAGTGTTGGTATTTGTATTGTTGGTGCCAAGAGTGGTGTTCTAGAATAGGAACTATTGTCAAGGGATGCACCAGTGCTCTGAAGCATTTTAAAGCGTTTAGTTGGTTTAAAGGTCAAAGAGTCCAAAAGTTATATCTTTGCTCTGGAGAATGCCGCATTGGAGTTGAAACTTTTAGTTTTTCTTGTGCACCTGCTACTTTCTGGTCATCAGTTGTTTGCAAACATTACACTTGCAACAGTTGCACTGTGAAATGCAATGAGGAAGTCTGAGTCGTACTAGATGCTACACCTGATTGTATCACTATATTATAAGATTATACATGGATAGGCAGACGTGATAGGATGTGTGGATATATATTGGCTTTGGCCTCGTTGTTTTGGTATGCAATTTTGTTAACTACTTTGGGCTGGTGCCTATCCTTGAGTTGCCTGCGGACCAAATGCTATGGTTGAACCATGACTGTCCTTTCTTCTTTCTATGCATTTGTGAACTGTGAAAAGATACTTTCTTTTTTAGGCTAATATACTCTTTTGGGAGTTATTGGATTATGATTTTAGGTGTAAATATGGGTCTTAGCCATGTTAGTTGCATTTATCTCCTTTTTATCTCTTTGTATGTATGAAATGGGTTTCTTTAATAACTTCTTTCTCATATCTCATTCATTCGTGTGTTTCTACAGTACATTCCGGGAACTAAGATGGTTTTCCCTGGACTGAAGAAGCCCCAAGAACGCGCCAACCTGATTGCGTATTTGAAGGAGTCAACTTCATCTTAAGTGCCAACTCAATGACATCCCCCTGTTCCATTTTATCAAATATTGAAATTCCCGTTCAGCAGAGAGAATGAGGCGTTATTCTTTTTCCCTAATAAAGTAGACACGATAGTTCTTTTGCAAACTCTTGGTTTGGCGGGCATCGCCGAGGTGCATTTTGTTGTTTGCTGGGAACTGCCAATTGAACCATATGCTCTTGAAAACCAGGAATTTTTCAAGGTTTTCTTATGAGATCTGTGTCTCTTGAATTGATGATGCATTTCATATGGACAGTGGTTCGAACAGTCGATGCCTAGTTTGTGTGGGGCCTCATATATAACATTGGCTTAATTAAGAGGCCTAGCGGATTCATTTTGAGAGAAGGTCGATAATCAACAAGGCCTCTGCAATCCTTTTTGCGGTGGCATTTTTTCTGGCCGAAATGCTACTTGCTAACCTGATTGCAAAATACTGGATCTGTCAAGATGGTTTTTCCTAGGTACTATACGAAGCCTGCTTCAGTGTTTGAAGCCGAACAAAACGGAAAAAAAGGCGGAGGCCATCTCCTTCGCTTATTAACGTCTCTACTGAATATCGGGTGGTAGGCATTGTTACTGTTGATAGAATGACGCAAAAGGATTATTTCTCTTCATCAGCCGGGATCCTTCTAAATATCTTTGGTTTTGAGTTTATCCTAGTAAAAGTTGACCACGGGGCGGGTAAATCGTTTGGGCTTATTTGATATTATAATTCAGTTTTGCTCCATCCTGCTTTGTTCTTTGCGTCTATGTTTTACCATCCGCTCTCAAGCCAATGGCGGCTCCTCTCTCTCTCTCTCTCTCACACACACACACACAAAAAAAAAATTAGTTATGGTAATCACTGCTACTATTAATCCTGGCCATAATTCCGCTCTTAAGCCGATGGCGTCTTCTCTCTCGCTCTCGCACAATTAGTTATGCTAATCAACTGCCAGTATTAATCCTGGCCATAATCTCAGATCTGCCGTCTAGAGTGGTCATTGCGAATGTGGTGTATTCTCGGCAAAGATTAATCTGATTCTCTAAGAAAAAGGAAGTTCTATAAGAGAATTTTCTTTAATCGACAAAGGAAAAGTTCAACCGTGCGAGAACACTGTAATATTCAACACATAATCTTGGATTGAAGGCAAATAGTTTGCATAAATGTGTTCGGATAATGCCTGACCGAAAGTTCTAGAACGAGAACATATCTGAGGGTGCTTGTTTTCGCATCACATCTTAATGAGTTCTACGACTAAAACAGCGGGTTAGAATATAATATCTTGTAATGCTA
Organism: Psidium friedrichsthalianum; assembly: GCA_019149425.1. Classification (NCBI taxonomy): domain Eukaryota; kingdom Viridiplantae; phylum Streptophyta; class Magnoliopsida; order Myrtales; family Myrtaceae; genus Psidium; species Psidium friedrichsthalianum. Next base: position 21,973 of record JAGVVM010004778.1, on the reverse strand, counting down.
GAGAACTTTGCAAGTCAGAAAAAGCAAGTGAAAGATTCTTAGAACCAAACAGTCCAAACCTAAATAGTGGCAAAATATAAGGCTACATAACAAGAAGATGTAGGCCCCGTTATGGCAGGCATATTTGTCGAACCAGCAGAGAATATTATTAAAGCAAGCGGTGAGATCAATGAATCCTCGAACACAGATGAAGCTATAGCGAACTGCCTGACGAAATACCAAGAAAATTAGATTATGCACAGAACAGGAGCTAAAAACTGTAGCCTTCATTTACTCGATTACAAGAACCAGGCATTGACACACTGGAACGCCTCCATGGTTGAATTATTTGAGGTGTCCTCAAAAATAAACTCTCAGATGTGAGACCATCACTTGTGGAGAGGATGAAGTGATGAGACCAGTAATACCGACTCCTAATTCTATGCAAGTTAACCTCCATATGACCTGTCCAATCCCCATTTCCACATTCCGCAAAGAACAAAGCGAATAGGAATAAACTCAAGGTGAACATGATTATCTTGTCCTTTTGTACCGTGAGATATCGGACCGAAGGCAGTCTATGCTCAGATTTCCATGACCGAATCCCTGGGATCTGCAGTAAATAACAGGAAAATGTTAAGCATATAAATTGTGGAAATTTAATATGTTCATCCCGGGTTGGCTAAAGGTGACAGTCACTGGTTGCTTGACCCATTGAAGTCGAAGCGATGGTCAATTCACTTCACTGCATCTCTCCTTGATAACCAAGTCAGATTCGCTTATTTTCAAAGACATTTAGTTTGGGAAATCTGAACTTTTTTCTCTTTTGTTTTTACCTAAATTTGGGGTTTTTTTAACATTACCCAGGTCAACTGTCTAAGGGTTTTTCCCAACACCAAACTGACCAGAGTACTTCTACGGTCTCCTGACCCTGAAAACTGAATCTTCTGACCCACAACCAAAATTACCAGTTCAAAATCACAGCTGGCTCAGGACAGATTCGAGGCCATGCTAGTAAATTTGACACCATGAATTACGACAGCATTTACAGCTGACTTGTTTTAGTATTCGATACTTTCTCTTTTCCTCACAGAATATCTAATAGATCAAACAAAGTCATCGACTTCATATTAGTTTCCAATTTTCTTTTTCATGCACTATGCAAGTTACTTCATTAGTTTTCTACATCATTCAGGTAGTGTCTCCTTATAGTTGGAGTAAAGAAACTGTAGTAACAATGCCTCGACTCTAAAAACGCAAGAAGTTAATGTTCTGCATAGTTATTTACCTGGACTCCATGGGGGCCTATTCTGTTGCGAGAGAGAAAATTAAGTATCAGACTAGCGAACTCATCAGGTACATATCCTGTATAGGGTCCACAATGAAAGTTTTAATTTTCATAAAGACGAACCTACATTAAAGAAATTTAACATTAAGGAGTCATGTAAACCTGAATGGCATGGCCAGTATGCCTGACAACAACCATTTGAAACTTCCTTGCATCTGACCTATTGTAAGAGATCTGTCATGACAACTAAAACCTCATCAACATATAACCATAATGGGATTAAAGCAGATTAAACAACTGCAATGAATTTGTCAGGTCTGAACAGAGATATATTCACCAAATCAGCTTTCCTTAAGGAAAAAGCTACACTATCCAATCAAATAATGTAGCATACTGAAAATTCCTGTCTCCTGAGTTCGTTGCATATTCTGACATTTTTATCAAAGCACGGTTTATAGGCTATTGAAAGATGGTAAATAAAGCGCAAATGATGAGAAGCAACATAAAGTAAAAGCCTGAAGTGTTATTAAGCCCACATTCTCTTTTTTTTTTTTCTTTTTTTTTTGTGGGGGGGGGGGTGGTTTTCAGAAACCCACATTGTCACTTGATTGCAAGAATTATGGATTGAAAATCTACCGTTTTTGAGAAAGGACGTAACAATCTAGAAGGCCTGAGATGAAACATCACATTCGAAGCTGCTTCCACTGAGTCATCAGGAAGCTGTGGCCTGTTATTTTCTATCATCAATAACTAACTTGCTTAAAAGTAATTGGGTACATCTCATTGCTAACTTCATGATACTTCACTGGTTATTTTCTTAATATGGCTATCATAACTGGGATTAACAAACACAATCGCAAGTAAAACATCAGAAATAGTAACACTTAGAAGCAATAATACAAGAGAGTTTGCCCAATGAATACTGTTGAATAGAAGTAAAGAATACAGATATAATCAGTCATGAATAGATATAAAATGCTTTCATTTCAAATGGTATTAAACTAACCTATCCAGTCTATCAGTTCACGCTAAAAGCAGAGTTTTTGGGACTGGGCATGATAAAAAAATATCTGAAGCCTTCATACCTGCAAACAGAATTGACAGCCTCACCAACAGACTTTACAAGAATAAACTTCGCTACAGGAGCAACACAAGCTGAACACCAGCTGACAAAACTGATAGTAAAGCAAAACAGGAGTAACTCCATGAGACAAAATTTGACAAGGTAATAAAATAGAAAAATCAAGAACTGTAGTTTGTGCTAAGCACATTTTCAAAATAGAGCTAGCCGATTCAAACTTGAAATCAACAGCGTTTTACACAATTCTCTTGCACAAAGATCACTAATATTGTGTTAATTGTGATTGAAAGCTTATTGATATAGAGTTAGAATCAGACGAAGAATAAGAGTAGTCCCATATTTTACAGGAACATGTTATATTAATGAAAGATGTCAAAATAGGTATACTCCCCAGAGACTTCCATTTGATGACACCACAAGAACCCACAAGTAATCAAAAGGAATAAACAGTTGCCACAGTGCTACTTCCAACAAGAATTATGGAGAAAATGATACCAGCCTCTCCAATATTGTTCTGTTTCTTCAAGCGGTGTTCTGTAAATGTAACTGCATAAGAAATCATAATGTGATAATGCTTGTTAGGCTAGGTACAGCATGAGATCTGAGCAGCAATAAGTTAAATGGACCAAACATAATAGAACATACAATTCCAGATGGTTACACAATACCATTTCTTTGAGTCGTCATATTTCATAGTGGCGGGACTGATACTCGAGCTGACTCATGTTTCTTAAAGAGCCTCCTTTCACACTCCATTCAACCTATTGAAAGAAAAGGAAAAGACAGTATAAATTGCTCAATGCCGTTAAACTCACAATTTGAATCTGAGATTGATCTCACTGTTCAAAATATGTTGAAACGAGTCAGCTCATTCAGAAAATGTAGAGAACGTAAGATCGAGCTAAAATCATGTGTTGTGATTTTAAAAGCGATTCTAACAATATCAGATTTCGGTCCTTCTATGCAATTCAGGAAAGACAAGAACTCAAAATTAAAAGACAATCTCTCTTGCATTCTTTTTTTTTTTTCCCTTTCAATCTATTTTCTGATTAACTCTCTCTCGCTCTTGCTCTCCCACTCTCATGTGACATCATGTTTTCATTTTACTATGTGGCCTTCCTGATTATGCTAGTACGAGCTCAGATGAAGAATACCCTTGTCCTATTTTTTTTATAAGCAAACGATGAAAAACATCAAAGTTGAAGATAGAATACGAGACTACCAACTGAACAAAATAATGTTGTCACACCGTAGTTAACTAGATGGTAATCATTGTGGCTTTCTTTTATCTGCTAATTGAGATAAACGAAATCATGCTTTCCGTTTCCATTTATTACTTGAAAGTCTCAGCTCTGTCGATCCTAAACAAATGATCATATTCCAAAATCTTTTAATTGTGCTCTTAGTAGCATTTGTATATCTTGACGATATAATTTCAGAATCTGTAGCTTACTTTCTTCACAGCACAGGTCCTAATAGTGAGTCATGGAAATTACCTCACGATTTTTTCTAGCTTTGTTGAAGCTTTTCATAGGATTAATTAAATAACGCACATTGTCAAATCTTAGGATTTTACGCTTCGACCTAACAATACGATTTTATGACCCTCTCATCAATCTTAGATGAAAATGGGATTTTGACTACCTTGAGATTGCATCAGAACTTTTCTCTATCAAGCTTATGCCACTCAAATTTTTCTCAGGAAATGAACTTGCTCTTTTCCAGGTAGATCATGTCACATACATCACAGCAGTTTTGAATTGGCATAAGTATGCTGAGTAAAAAATAAAAAATAAAAATCAGTGGCGCATTATGGCACAAAAAGACTGCATATAATGGGGATTGAGTTCAGAAAAGATCCTTGCCTACAGTATTCTCCACTAATGTTCACTGTCATCATTGTCGGTTTTCCCCCCGCGTTAAAGCGTTTCAACAGCTTTATGTTGGTTCACAAACTTGAATAATACTAAAGTTTCCCTGATTAACAGATGCTGGATGTTAAATGGTCCAAGATATATCGGCGATAAAGTTTTTGATGGTTAAAAATGTCTATTTCCAACTAATGCAGCACCTAGATTTCCGATCTTCCAAGAGATACGTCATTAGTCTAAGCCCACAGCGGGAAGAGTAGGAATATATCACAAGTAACTGCATGGAAAAGTTTGACCAAAAAAAGAAAACCTACATGGAAAAGAGTTTGAACCTCAGCTAAAGGAACATCACCAAAGAGCAACAAGTCATTGTACAGGTGATAAACAAAAAGAAGTCCAAACATACTGCTTTGTCAATGCTAGAGAAATGCTGCATCCTGCTTGATAGGATTTTCTGCATGTGAATCAATGAAGCCATGGCTGTACCCTAAAACAACTCTTTGTCACTTAGCTGTCATTTAATAAGTAATTTATAGAGTGGATATCCTATATTGCCCAGTTACAAACCACGCAAAGCAATGAATAGTATTGTACCTCCACCACATCCACGACAACCAGCCCAGCCAAGGTAGGAAGTGCTTTCTTTGCAGCGACGTGAACAGCTACAGAGCCTCCCATACTGTTTAACAGGCACAAAGCTGCCCACTAGGTAAAAATGGGTGAAAGTAGAATTCTGAAGTACGCAAGCTTTCAATATTTCAGATGATATGACCGAAACAAATAACCGAAGTTGACAAGTGAGAATCATAATGCTGATTTCATGCACAGTATGCAATAGGGCCTCCTATAAAAAGGCAGGGAAGCGAGATAGGAAAATCGACCACATATTAATCAGGTCTCGAAGTATTGTTTCAAGACAGTGAACAGCACTCACGAGCAGCAAACTTGCTATTAGGCTGAATTACGATGGTATGGAGAAATTTATGAAGGTTTGTAGGAAAGGCTTGGTTGAAATTATTGGGATCGAGTAAGGGATTTTGGAAGGAAATGGCCACAAATCTTTAGCACTTCACAACTTATAAAAATGAATTGCAACACCCAACTCATAGCAAACAATTCTAAAAACTAAATCTTATTATAAATGAACAATAACAATTCCTTTTCGACCCGAAGAAGAGTACACGCAAGCCAGGATAAACAAAAGGGCCTTAGCCCAACCACTATGGTGGACTAGCAAAATGAACAACCACCACCCTACTCCAAGTTAAAAACAGGAAATTCTTGAATAACACATGATATCCTACTTCTAATTAAGTAGGAAACATGGTATCTCCAAATAGGAAAAGAAGATTTATTCAAATCCTAATATTATGCTAGCTCTAATCCCGGCTTAGCACACCTTTTATAGGTCCTCAATGGAGTTGCCTAAGCTTGTCATTAGAGAGTAAACTTCCTGATAATCATTTCACTGGATGATCCACCCAAAGTTCTGAGTCCAAGGTCAATGTATATGAAAAAAAGAAAAGTACTTTGACCCCTTAAATTTGCTTCCATGAAGGTATTGCTTAAGCAAAATATTAAAAATACACTTAATCCCCCATTTCTGTACAAACCTTACCCCTGCTCAAACCCCATTAACCAGTGTTTCAAGCACGACTGCACTACAACTCCTCGCTCTAGGGCACAAGTTAAGTCAAGAGCCAGAGGCAGTCTTCATGACTTCTGTCTTTTTGTTCCCCACACATATTTCAACAGATTCCATATTTAGTCCCGCCCAGTCTACCAGTTCTCGTACTTGATAGGAATGGATAAACAATTTACAATCAGTAAAATTTCACACTAACCAGCAACGGACAGAGTCAGACACAACAGTGCCTACACGTTATGGTGATTCACAGGAATGAAGGAAATCAATAATGCAGAAGGCACACCAAATGTTCAAAAGTACATTGCCCTTCCACCAATCAAATATCCCTTTGGACCGTGATTTCTGAAGAGTCTGAAAAATCTAAAGAAAGTTATGAAACCTGTGGCCGACGAGCACAATTGCTGGCGGGGACTCTCCATACATTCTCTTTAAAATAGCCAGAACATCGTTGCATAAAGTCTGGAAAATCGAATGCATCAAGTTCAAAAGAAGAATATACACAATAGTTATATGAAGAGAACTTAGGATTTAACAAGCTAGTGGATGAACCGAAACCATTCCTCATCCAAAACCCAAAGATACGATTTATACCTCAATTGATAGGTCAAGTTCATTTTCTGTGCAGGACTTGCCATGTCCTCGCAAGTCCACTGCAACCACGCGGGCTTTCTCCTTGATTTTACTAGCAGATATTGCAAATGAAAGCCTAGAGAAACCAAGAATCCAAATCAATACACAGTCCATATTAACAAAATGGATGAAGTACATAAGCTAAAAATGCAATGCTGCACCGAAAAAATCAATAGATGAGGGGAAAAGTTCTAGATGGGTACAGAACAAGGCCCAGTTCTATGCATATCGTCTTAAATAAACCAATCCACGAACGTAGCTGTGATCCTCAGCAAAATAGCAGGAAACGAGACGTACATATAACTCGATCATGCAAAGAATGATTGAACTGTTTCAAGCAAAAAAAAAGTTATCTGACAGACTAATTCAGGAGCAATCTCTTGGGGAAACTAGAGGGGGACTTACCCAGAGTAGCCACCTCCATGAAGGCAAAACACTACTGGTCCTTCTTCCCCAGCCGTATAAACATGGAAGCTCTAAAATCCAAAGCGCAAATAATACGAGAACAAACAAAAAGAAGAATTGAATCAACAACACAACGAAAAAGCAAAGCACAAAAACCTCGGATCCGATATTACTCGGCAGATTACTCACGTCATTTGATTCTGGGATGACAAGATCCTCCTCTCTGTCGAAATACTCATTCCAACCGACAGGCGAGTACTTCTTCTGAGAACTCCTGTCAATCGAACAGACGAAAAAAGATCCATTTCAACGCCTCCTGGAAACAATCTAATCCTTAAGAAAGGCCGAAGACGATCGAAGCGCAGAGCGAGCGAAGGAGAATCGGAAGAAGCTCACTGAGAAGGAGGGCGGTGCGGGAGAGAAGCGAAAGCGGATTGCTGGCTCTGAGGGTGGCCTTGCTCTGCCGAGGCACCGTCCTCAGGAACAGCACCGAGGCGCGACGAATCCATTTTTGGCTGATCTCTCGATCGATCGATCGATGAGAAAGAGAAGACGATCAAACTTAGATGGCTCGCTTCAAGGATATCGTGGAGAAGCGCGCTGGTTTACGGGGGCCTCTTCTAAGGGATTAAAGCGAAAGATTTGGAAAATATTTTATTTTGCTATTGTTTTCCTTTTATTCTTTCTTTTTTTACTTTCCTTTTCGTTGGTGGCTGGCTATATCGATCATCAGCAAGGGCTGCTCTCACTGGCCACAAGCGAGGACGGCCCATGGTGGATTTGGGTGGGCTGACCTTTGCCCTGCCTAGCCAAGGCCGCCCTTGACTCGCTCGACCAGGTGAGGCGAGCCCTCGCTCGATCGGGTGAGGGCTGCCCTCGTCGTGCCATCACCGACTACAATAAAGAAAAAATGAAAAAAATAAATAACGAGAATACTCTTGGTTAGGCCCTTCTATGAATCAATGAGGATACATCGGGCCTTTATTTGAAAAAAAGTTCACTTCAAGTACTTATTTGAAAAAATGAGGATGTTTCAGGTTTTTATTTAGAATTTTTCTCCATAATATTTTGACATAATTATTGATTGTCGATAATGTAAATATCTTTCATCTACTAACTATTTTCAACCGATATACGCAATTATCCTTTTATGAAAATATTTTCATACCATTTCTTTTTCGGATTACACCCATCGTCTCGCGTTTTGGATTGGTTCTGATTTGTCCATCACTATAACAGCTGCTGTTCCTAGACCCGACTGGACAGCCTTAAGAGCATCATAGTCCACCATCGCATCATCGCATATGTCCTTTGGGAGGAGTGGAACAGCGGAACCACCGGGCATTACTGCAAGTAAGTTGTCCCATCCACCCCTAACACCACCCGCGGTGTCTTTCTATTAACTCCTTCAATGGTATACTCATTTTGTACCTGAATTGTTTTTCCTTTCCAAAGCTGGCAAACCGATCTGGACCACGTCCGAGAATCGTAGGAGAAACAGCCAGAGTTTCAACATTGGCAACAGCGGTGGGCTGGCAGGACAGCCATATAAGCCGGCATCAGCTGGGAAGGTTGGCTTTAACCTTGGCTTCCCTGTTTCCCTTCAAGAATTTCCAATAGTGCAGTCTCCTCACCACAAATATAAAGCTCCAGCACCATAATGGATGTGCTTCATAAGCCTCTTTTCTGGCCCGTTCAAGATTTATACCTTCATTTACGTATTCACCCCTTATATAAATATACATGCGGCAGATGCCCTCATTCCCACGCCAGCAACCAAGCATCCTTCAAGAAGCTTGTGAGGATCGCGACGCATCGCATAATTTCCCTATCTTTACATGTTCCTGGTTCACTTTCATCAGCGTTGACTACAAGATAGGGAGGACGGCCATCTGATACTTTTGCCATGAAAGGCCACTTCAGGCCAGATGGGAAACCAGCACCACCACGGCCTCCGAGACCAGACGACTTCATTTCATCCACAATCCAATCAGTGCCCTTCAATCCCAAATCTTTTGTCCTGTTCCAGTCCCCGCGTTTCATGTCCGAACGTTCTTTTTGTCGGTAGCGAGAAAAATGAAAGTAGTTTTATTAGTTTTACCAAATATCAGCTCCAGCACCTGCGTTCTTTTTGTCCTTATCGAGAAAAATGAAAGGGAGGTCCTGCACTTGGATGAACATCCCTGAACGTCCAGTGAGGTCCTTTTAAATGTTTATACTAGTTTTAGCTAGTTCTCGTTGTGTTAAGGTCAGTATGGCACTTGATGTGCTTAGCGGCTGACGAAAGTAGTCGGGTGATGGTAAGGGCTAGCGGAGGCGGTCATAAATGGCGGCTACGATCCGGCGGAAGCCCGACGGCCGAGATGGAATCTGGAGGGAAATGGAGCTCAGTCATGGCCTTCTCGGATAAGACGATGGTGGAGGGACCAGCTTGGGCTTTAGGTCAGTTTAATGGTTTTAAGGTTGTTTTCACGTTCAGGAGTGGGTTCTGTAACGGGTCAAGTGAGTATGGGCTAGTTTTGAATTTGGGCTTATTTTGGTGCTCCTAGTGTAAGTGGGCGTACGTGATTTCCTTTGATATATTTGGGCTTTATCTTGGCTATGGTCTGATTGGCCTTGAGTCATCGTGCCCACTTATTCAATTGGGCTTTTAGCGTTCATGACCCAAACCCATGAGTCCTTACCAGACCCACTTTCGAAACCGGCCCAAGAGCCTGGCTCGACTACCCATTTTTGGAATAGTGAAATAATCGAATAATGTTAAATTATATCAAATATATTTTTTTGAAAATTAAAAGAAAATAGAAAATTGGAAAATTGGTTAGGAAGTTATGTTCCTTGTCTTTAATGTGCTTGCTTGTTTGGTTGATGAGTGACTAGGGTTCCTAATTGCAATTCTTACTTGGCTTTGCATGTGATGATTAGATGCGTGTTAGATTTTCAATACATCCTCTTCGGCCGGCAGATTAGGAAGGTGATTAGAATTTTACTAGGAGCTAATGAACCCTTAGATGAATTAGACGGTCATGGGAGTGTTTGAATTGCATGAGTTAGCCTGGCTTCTCAAATTGAGTTCTCGTTTAATTGAATGAACCTCGGTGATTATTTGCTTGTTGAATGTATGTTGGATGGCTTGTATGTTGAATGAAACCGACACCGTGAGTTGGTAGCCATAAGCGACGCTCCATGGAGGAGGCGACCGAGAACATCCATGACCGGCAGCCAGAGTTCCCGATGTCTCAAAGGCGTTCTTTAGATTAGTTAGTTCTAATAGGCTAAGTCTAGAAATCATTAAGTTAATTAGCTTAGGCGTTAGCTAATAAGACCCAATTAGACTTTACATCAGTTTAACGCGTCTTCATAGTAAACCTATAAATAAACTCATTCTAATAGAAATAGCAAGCTTACGGGGGTTTCATGTCCTGAGGCTTATAACAAGGATGTGTCTATTATTTGTGTGTCCGATAAGTTGCGGGCTTTTCATTCCGCACTTGGATAGCCATTTTCGATAGCTTGAGTGTTTACAATCCCACTGCTTTTCAATAACTTGAGTGCTAATTTCTTTCTAGAATAGGGCAGAACTAGCTTAGACATAAAGGAAAATGACATTGCAAAAATATTTGCATGACAACTTAGAAGTGTCTTTGATACATTTAGAATCAATTGACAAATCAAGATTGCATGATTACTTAGGTAAAACATCAAATAGTTAGAGTTATCGAAAGGGCGCTAATTAAACGATTAGCATAATCAAGTTCCCATTCTTAGGATCTCTAGTTGTGTAGGAATTGAGTAGACACTTTTCTGTCTTGACTAATTTCTAACCGACCCCAAATGGTTGGTGGTGATTCCTAAAAATACTTAGTTTTTAATGAATTTAAAACAAAATCTAGCATCGCGCGATGTATGGGTTTTTGGAGAGTTCGTGCCTAAATTGATGGGCCAATTGGTTCACCTTTTAGGCAATACTACTAAAACTATTCCTTTTTTTGGCCATGTTGGGAAAAAATAGGTCGCGATAGATGCTAGTGATAAAAAAAAGTTACGCTTTTTTTCATCTTTGAAATAAAAAATACATCTTTAGAATGACATTAACAACTTCTTTTTAGCTGGTGATAATATTTTTTCACTCGTGTCTGTTGAATTATCTGTACTTAATTTACTCTGTAACTTAACTATTTTCTTGCGTTGTTTTTTCTTTCTCCATATTCATAAATTGTGATTTGGAAAAAAAAAATACCACCAAAAAAGGGAAGAAGCACATTAGGAGTGCCAAAAGTTATGTACTACTCTCACTTTAGTACCAAATATTTCACTTGGCTTACTTAAGTGGTAAATTTTTGAAAAATAATCACTTAAGTGCTAACTTCGATTTGCTTGGCTGAAAATCTAATATGATATTTTTTTTTTATTGATATTTGAAGCTGACATGTTTGCTAGTGGTCAATCAATAATAAAGAAGGATAAAAGTTGAAAAAACATAATAAAAATAAAAAATATATATTAAAAATAAAAACGTAAAAATTCCAAAAATAAAATTATATTTGAAAATTAAATCAAATCCTCCCTTTAACAAAAAAATACTAAAATAAATTAAAACTAGATTTAAAAATATGCTAAACTAGTTTTTTAAAAATACAAATTTTATTTAAATTAAATTTAAAAATAGGCATAACAATTGAACAAAAAAAGATAATTTGAAAAAAGGGGGAAGAACCAAGAGAAGAGATTTTTTTAATTATTTAATTATTTAATTTTTTATATTTTTATATATTTTTAAGTAAATTCCCTCCCCTTGTTAATTCTCCCCTCTTAAATTTTTTAAATTTTTAATCTTATTTTTAATTTTAATTTAAGTAAATTTTGTATTTTAAAAATAATAATTCTTAGAAAATTTTTAAATCTAATTTTAATTTATTTTGAGTTGAGAAATCCATGTGGACTAATTTTTTTAAAATAATTCCAATTTATATTAAAAATTTAAGTATATAAATGCCACTTATTAATTTTTGACACATGATTTTTAATCATTTTTACTTAGGATAATTAATTATAAATAAATAAAAAATAATAAAATTGGAGAATATATTTTGGAAGCCTTGACCAACCTTAGGGACCAAAATTGAATAAAAAATATTTTTCATTACTTTCTGCATTTTTAGTATTTTATATATTAAAAAAGGTCCAAAAATTACAAAAAAATAACATTTGTGACCAGAAAAAGTATGATAAATAGCCAATATTTTTCTCTTAATCCCTTTTTCCCTTTGGTCACTTTAAACTTCAAAAATTTGAAGTTTAGGCCCTCAAAGTCTTCATTCACATACCCAAGTTAAAACCAAAAAATTCATTTGAGTCTTTTCTCACTTGAAATCAATTATGATATTTGTTTCTAATACCTTTAATTGCATTTTGGTCTAATCGGTTCACAGATTGGAGCAACTTTAAAAATGGACCTAATTGCATTTTCAATTTAGTCCTTGATTTTAAATTATGGTCAATTGGTCATTTCGGGCTATTCTCGAGCAAAAATAAACCCTTACCCAGGGTTTTTTTTGCCATTTTGAATACATTGGTGGGATCAATTTGGTTCAATTTGGCTATTTGCTGCTCAATTGACCAAACTTCCTAATTGGGTAAAAACTTTGAATTTTGGGAATTTAGTGTGAAATTAAGCCAACTCAATCAAAGACCCCATTATTAGATGAATTTTACACTCTAGAATCCAATTTTGGCATTATTCTTGAAAAAATTAAAAGATTTGGGGTACAATTGAGGATTTTAGTCGACCGAATCAATCCGGGGGGGGGTCAAACCGGCCCGATGGACCCGGGTCAAACCATTGACCAACGCCAGAACGACGCTGCTTCTTCATGCTGCTCCTTCACGTACGATGCCAAAATTTTCTTGCTAATTTGGAGCGCCCATGGCACATCCTTCCCATGGTTTACCAAGTGCTTGCCCCAGATATCACCTGTTTCTAGTGGTGATTTGACCTCAAAAGAGAGAAAAACACAGCTACTTGGGGGGACCAAAAACGCATGGGATGAGCCGTTTTTATAGCTGGAAGGGACGGTACGAGCCGGGGGGTTTTGTTTTGGGGTGGGGGGGGGGGGGGGGCGGGGGGGGTTGTGGGTAGGTGTAGGGCGGGCGAGGGAGTCCTTTCGTTTAGGGGAGGCTAATGGCTACGAAACGAAGGCCACAGAGACTGAGATGGAGGATCTTGGAGACCAAAAACCAGTGATAAAGAGTCAGTTTTTTCGAGAGAGAGGAGAAAGCCGAGAGAGAGAAAAGAGAGAGGAGGGAGGGGTCCGAGTGGGAGGTCCGCGAGCTACCACCAACGCCCGAGCAGGCTCATGAAACGCTAGGCGACCTCAACACCATCACCGGATGACTCAGCCATCGCTGGAAGCTGCCGCCACAGGTCGACGTCCCCCGGGGGCCTTATACTCGTTTTTTTCACTATGTCCCGCGTTGTTTGGTCCCGGACCAAAACCGAGCCAAACCAAGTAGATACGTTTTGTCGCCTAAGGTCTGGTAGTCACGTTTTGTAGCCGTTCGACTCAGGTTCGTGCCTGAAGCGTCGAATTAGCAATTTCGACCGTTTTTGTTACCGCATTGCCATTATGTCGATAATATGCCATGTTCGGAGCCAAGAACAGCCCAGGAACTGCGTCTTTGAAGGCAATATCCGATATATTTCCGTGCGATTTTAGTATTTTTCTTGGTTAGGACGGTTTTCCTCGCATGTGGTACTAACGTGTCCATTGTGTGACTCGTTTGTTGTTGGTTATGCTCGTGGTCTCAGATAAGAGGGCCATGAAAAACGACTGCTGGCTGTGCGCGAATAATTTTCCAGGTGTTTGGCTGTGCGCGAAGCTCTTTCGTGGCAAGTTTTTTGACACGCACGTTTCACAAAACATTTCCCGAGCTGTCGACCATTTTGAAACCGCATGTACTAGTTCTACTAATAACCAAATGGGGTTTTACTTAGACAACGCCACGGGGGGAGAGTTTTTGAGGTTTGAAACCAATAATGTGCCTGGGTTCAAGCCCAGATTTCCGGGGGGAAAAAAAAAAAGGGCTCAGGTTCGTGTCTCCCGGTGAATTTTCCTTCGCGTTCGTGTACCATCTCATCCTTGTTTTGCGTCAATGTTGTCCTGTATGTTCTAGTTTGCATGGTGCACTGATATGCCTGTGGTTGTGTCCCAGGGGTTGAGAAGCGAGCCGGGAAATCCATTCGGGATTGCCTTCTTGGGTGAAAAATAAAACTAAGTCTTTCAAGACAATCAACATTGGTTTTTCCCAAACAGTCCTTTGCCATGTTTTTTGTGCGATTCGTTCGCATTTCTTTGGTCCATACCATTCCTGATTTGTTGTAGGTTGCGTCCACGTGCAGACTTGCCGCTACTGGTTCTTGGAAAGTCTATAAAAACACCCTTTTTTAGGAAAATTCAAAAGATGGTAAGACTGTATCATTTTAGAGCAACCCAAACCCATAATGGTCTAGGTGGACGCTTTGGCTCGAGCCGGGTCACCCAATCTGAAAAAAAACATTTTTTACTAAAGAAAAAAATATTAAAAAAATTCAGCACATCATAAAAAAAGGAAAATTGCTAGATTAGCCTTAATTCACAAATTTCGACCCTTTAAATCCCTAAAAATGATGAGGTTTGCCCTTTGGTAGGATAAATTGTCCCAAAATTGTTTCAAGCTTTAATTATACCACTTCTTTGAGCTCCTGAAGCTTTACTAGGGATGCCATGCTTTGTTTGATACATTTTCATCCACCAAACATAACTTCTTGATTGCGCACGTTATACTTTTGATTGTGATTGATATGATAGCCCCAGGCATGCACGAGCCAGTAAGTGAAACACCCATTACGATACTGAAAGAGCGTCGGGAGAAATATTGGCGTAACCAAGTTCCTAGATCTCTAATCTGTGATTGCGTGGAATCGAACGACTTCTCCGATCGCTCAATAAGGTTTAAGATCTACCTTTCCCGAGATCAATGGCAATTCTTTTTGCATGTAGATATAACAATACCATTCGATCACACATTCAATTTCTCCCGTCGGGATTTCGAATGAGCCTGAGCTAAAGCCCGTCTTCGAGCCTTGCCAATCCTTAGCCCACCACTTGATACATAGAAATCGGGATGGGTCGTGACTTAATTTGGTCGGAATATCTTGTGGATGACTTTAGTGGATCGGTTTTTTTTTTCAGAGTTAACATTTAAAGTGATCCGGCAAAACTTTTTGTTACCAAAGTGAGCATCGTACACAACTTTTGACACTTCTTGGTTCTTCTCCCAATTCTTTTCGAATAGATGGATATTGGACTTTTTTCTAAACCCTCGGTTAGTCAAGGAGAAAGAAAACAAAAGAAAGCCGTGAAAAAATTCGAAACGGGGAAGCAAGTCATTCTCCAAGTTTCCTCAATTAAAAGTGGTGGTTAATACTGAAAATTAACGGGACGGGATATTAGGATGGCCCCGCCACTCACCGAATCTTTTCCGAAAGTTACGCCGATTAAAAAAAAAAAAGGAAGAAAAACCAGACAAGGAACAAAAACTTCTTCTTTATGCCCTCTACCCAAGGCCAACTTAATATTTTTTATGACTTCTAGCTGGACGAGATTAGGCATGCGAAAAGATAGCTTATGCATTTTCCTGATCTTACTTAGTTATTCGATTATTTAATTAATTTCGATTCGAGGACTAATGGGGCATCTATCACGATTTCGTAAGCGATGGGTAAAGTGATTAATAGAATCATCGTTGGCCCTTTTAGACTTAATGGGATTCCATCCGGTCTTAAGACGAATTCAAAAAGATTAAAGGCAAATTGAATATATAAAAAATAGAACAACTAGATGGAAATTAGGACTAAACATGGATGATTTGCATTAACAAGGCCTTCTTAATTAATATTACGAGTGAAGGATCTATCGATTGATTTTCTTTTATTATCTTTGTTGTGGTACTAGTCGATCGTCAGCAATGGTTCATCCAATGGAGGAGTTTATAAATTGACAGCTCGCGCTTTGCTTCTTTCTACTATTTCACTAGAACAACTTGGGGCCCCAAGCCAGATTCGGAATGAAAAAAAAAAAAAAAAAACGTCATTAACCACGAATTTCGTCAATAAATGGTGTCACCAACATGGACTGGAGTTCGTCGTGGGCTCGATTACGACGGTTCATTAAAAAAAAAACTGATACTCCTTCAAAATTAAATCGAATAGAGGGAAAATGGAATAGAGGGAACGTTTGAGTCCACGCTAGCAATGAATATTTTAGGCTCCGTTTTATTTTTGCGAATGAATGAGTGAATTATTTTCTACATGATAGCTTGTATTGCCTTTATTACTTAAACACTTCTATATGTAAAAACCAAAATCATAAAGGATTAGTTTCTTATAAGTTGTTGAGAAAAATGATATTACTAAAAATTTTCATGCAATACAAATTTAATAATTTTTTGTTATAATTTTTTATTTTCGGCAAATTTAAAATATTAATAGAAAGTATTCTGTTATTTGTATGTATCTATGTCTTTTCTATTTTCCCTCCGAAAATGGCAATCAGCGGTTAGGTGGCGGTGCAAACAATAACAAGTTTTATATTTTTAAATTTTTGTTCATGATTTTTTACTTATAAAAATTAAACATTTAAAAAATAAAATAAGTATTTCTACAAAGCCGAACTCCAATAAGACTTAATTTTAGATATAGGTCGAAATGAGTTCAATCGTGCAACCCAATTTTTAACCATCTAATTCAAGTTTAAACTTATTGGATTAATTTCACTTGGCCCGTAAAAAAATTACGATTCATATACAGCCCATTTGTACAAAAGTACGAGACGGGTCAACAAAATGGGTTCATGGACCCATGTTGAGACTATAATCGCTTGTAATTATACGTTAATGTAATTACTTTCATTAATCTAATAATTATGACTAAATGTTTTCGTTTAACAAAATTTTTTATTCATTGTATCTTTGTAAATGACATAAGTAATTAAATTTTTATTTAAATTTTTTAAAAAAATTAAGTTTCTGCGGAAACCCAAATAGAGGTGCGCAGGAAAAAAACTTTCGTGACGGTGGCGCCAACGACCAAAAAGTCTAGACTATGGTTGTCGCTCGTTTGGCTGACGTGCGACCACGAATCTTATGGGCTCGGAAAGCGCGGTCAAACCAAAGGCACGTACGTTCTTTGAATTGCGGTTTTTTTTTTTTTTTTTTGGGGACGCATGGCTGACAGCTAAGCTTAGGACGCTAAGGATGGTCCGACCACTAGCCGATCATTTTCCTCAAAGTCCACCTAAAGGGATATTTCCCAAACCGCAAAAAACGAATCTTCTAGGGAATGGTGACGATTAGACCATAGGAGAGTCGATTCATTAGATATCCACCCGTCAATATTTCAAATCGTAGTCCTACGAGATTTGATCTACAATAGATCTAATCCACATAATTGCCATCCCACCTAGGGACGAATCAAAAGGTTAAGGCAATTAGATTGTATAAGGACAAGTGACGATTGTTCGATAAGATAATCGTGAAAAAATTTGATCTACTTTTCAAGTAGTGAGAAAAGTTTGATGGAAATTTTCTAAAACATATTGTAATGAGTCACATAAAAATTTAAAAGGGTTTCAATCAGTCGGTAAAAACTGTTAAATGGATGCAATTAAGTTCTTTCCTTTAGCCCGTCTGACTTATTTAATGAAGAACGTGACGCGAATTTTTTTTCCTCCCTCCTAAATAATGGCGAAATGGTAAAGATAAAAGGCACAGGGCAAAATGATGTCATTTAGCCCAAATTTTAGATTTTTTAATGTAAAATATTTCACGCAAATTAAATTAGAAAAGGGAAGAAGCTTTTTAAAATTTGGTCTAATTTAGATTAAGAACATGATTTGGACTAAAAACGACGTTATTTTGGCCCTTGTCATGTCATGTGTTTTAGCCGCGTCAAGGTCGAGTAGAAGGAAAAAAAATAATACAAAAGTCACATCAATTTTTCTGTATTTGACAAATTTTTTTTTTTCTGTTAGCTAAATGAGCGGGAATTTAACAAAGGGTTTTAAATTGCGTCAAATTTAAACAAGTTGCAGGCATAAAATCTAGATCTTTTGGACACAAAAGGTTCTCTTTTCCAAGCAAAACCCGTCGCCCAAACGATGGAGATAAGATGCTGATCGCAGCAGAGAATCTCTTATTTTCTATACTCTTCCGGAGGTCCTTTATACTTTTTAGGATTTTCAAGTATCTTTTAGAATACTGCTTTCTCATATTTCAATTTTTGCTTATGCTTAGGATTGATTCTTTGCATTCTCATTCTAATAAGTAATTAATTGATTTCCATTCCGTAAAATCGGCACAAATTGATTTTTATTAATTAAAAAATTTAGGATATTCGTGATAAATTTTAGGATCTGTCAATAATGAAATACCTTTTATTGTACTGGTGTGCCGACAGAAGACCATGTCAGCGGTTGGTCACCGGTCGCTCAACGGCGAGATATAAATGGCAAATCCCCGACTCCGATTCTTTCTTCGCCTTCTCGTCTCCGCTGCCGCAAACGCCAAAGTCCTCCTCGGCAATGCCGAGGTGATGCGTCCAATGTCCTTCCACCCTGCAATCTTTTCCCTTTTCGAAATCTCCTGCGATCCGCGCGCCGTCCATGCCTGAAGTCTCGCAGTGTTGATTGATTCACTCTCTGAACCAGAGGCTCGTGAGCTACCCGTATGCTTATCTGATGCCTTGGATTGGTTGCATTTCTTTTCGCTCATTGTCTTCAGATCGGTGATCTGTTTGAGGTTCTTGTGGACATCG
Organism: Psidium friedrichsthalianum; assembly: GCA_019149425.1. Classification (NCBI taxonomy): domain Eukaryota; kingdom Viridiplantae; phylum Streptophyta; class Magnoliopsida; order Myrtales; family Myrtaceae; genus Psidium; species Psidium friedrichsthalianum. The sequence goes on along the minus strand of JAGVVM010004778.1, from coordinate 3,220 downwards.
ACGGGCTGAGTTTTGGACTTTCCGATCGGGTCCGTGATTCCACGCGATCTGTGGGGATTTTGTTTAGACTTCGTCCGCCTCAGTTTCTGGTGATAGAGGTGGGTGGGGGTGGAGGGAGGTGAAAAAAAGAGGTCTTTGGACGGAACATGTTTAAGTATAAGGGGATACGTGATATGTGTTTGTTCGTGTACTAGAGTAGTTCAGATTCACGAAGGATTCGACTTCTGAGAGAGGATTTCTCAAGTTTCGGTGATGAAGTAGTTCCATGTTATTATTAGCAAAAAGTGAATACTGTTTGCGGTATGCGACTTACAGTAGCTAATGTTGTGGCTTGATCAACCAACTGCAGGAAAATGTGTGCGCGTTCGAGTTAAATTCTTTTTATGGATGCGGAAAAATAATCTCGAGCTGATTAGATTATAGAAGAGGCGTTGACACTTAAAATTGCTACTTCTTTTGTTTCGTTCTCTGCATGAACTTCGCTGAGGATTGTCTGTTGGGACTCATGAGGTCTTTTAACATGGCTGAGAAATATTTGAGCAGACCCATCCATGGCACAAGCTTGGGTGATTTGAGCCTGAGTTCTATTTTTCTCCCATGATTTATGTGAAAATGATGTTAATGCTCCTTTTAAGTTTGATCAGTTCTGCTTCCAGTGCCTGAGGGGAACATGCATTCCACTTCTTTGTTCTCATTCATATGTCGTTGCTAAATGAAGTGGAGCAGATGTGTGCACACGTTGCTGCCTTTGTTGATTCGTTTAAAGAGCTCGTGAGTTACTCCCCTCAAGATTCTTGACAGATGGAGAATGGTATAATAGAGAATGGGAAAAAGAAAGATCGGAACGGCTGGTTCTATCTCGGCACAAAGTGGTGATGGTTCTGTCATTTCCATCAAGGACAAACTTTCTTCGAAGGAAGGCCTATGTTTTTTGTTTACCACCCCAATTTTCAGACTTCCTCATACTGTCGTATTTTATCGAAAGAAATATTAATATTCTTCACCATCCAGGTTCCATCGTCGAGCTTGGTTACGAACAAAAAAGTCAAAAAAACTAAAGCTCATCTTGCCTCCTTCATAATCTCCTTGGTCACCAGTCCTTGAACAGGAGTGAATCATGCATTACAAACTAGATGTTAAATCAGTGAAATTTAAGCTGTTCTTTTTAACTTAGCTCCTGTTGAAATATGTTGTTGTATGAATTTATTCGTGCAGTTAGTTCCATTGTCTCACTTGTTTTAGGTTCAACCTGATCAACCTGGCTCATTGACTTGGGCAACGCAAGTTAAGTAGTGAAGGGAGGACGCCCTTCGCAGTTTATTTTTCTTTGAACTCCAAGAGAAAAGATGCATTTGGTATGTCGCAATTTTACATGCGTATAATTTCTCTCGAAAGTGTTTAATAGACCTGATCAGGTGCTTAGTGGAACTGCAGCTAAGCGACTGTTGTACACATTATTTCGTGCCTTTTGTTGTAAAGTAAATGATTGCATTTTCCTAGTACTCTAGTTAGTATGGACTCCTTTTACGTGCCTTAAAAGATGCACTTAATTCGGTCACGATAGACTCAACAGTAATAGACTATTCTATAATTCATCGAAGTCAACTTTTTTTAGCATGAGAATTGATCTCCTTCCTCTCCCACCACAAGTAAAAACATGGAGAAGAAAGTTTTCCATTTAATCTATGTTTATTCAACACACAGTTCAAAGTGGCCTACTTGGATAGTTGGTAATGGGAAGGTTGGTGGCTGTATCACACAAATAAGTATACTGAAGCTGGATTCATAGTATTTTGATTTTTGCACGAAGCATAATGTTTTAGAAATCGTTAGGCTTAGAGAGCAATGTATCACTTTCCTGCAACTTCTTGGTGTTCTGAGACAAACAATATGCTACTATACCTTTCTATCTTGGGTCTCTTGACCAGGACAACAAACATATGCCAAAAATCCAACTCCACAAACCCGTCGTGTGCATTGCTCTTGGTCAGCGCAGTTTTCACAGGTGCCAAACGCTTGGACTTCGTCATATATGTCCTCATGGGGCCTCGCAAGGCTGTTTGATTGGCACTACCGGTCCAACTCAAGCTAGTTGCCGCGTCCGTTTCACCATGGATCTACTAGAAAAAACAATTATTGAAATTGCAAGTGGGATGCGCTTATCCATTTCCATGCTATTAGTCAATTAAACTGGACCCTCATGGACAAGGGGATCTCCTTATACAGGTGAGCTTCAAACTACTCGCAATTAGACGTTTTGTGATATAATTCCTTTGTTCAATAAATTGTGATTCCCACACGTGGGAAAATTGACAACCCTTAAAATTTCCTGCGCACGTTTCCGCCTATGTTTGGCTTACTGTAACTGTGGCGCCACAAAAAACAAAAAACATAAAATGTCTGGCCAAAATTATTTGTTTGATCTACCAAACATAAACCCTTTTTTCAATCTTCGAGAAACATTTATTTTGGTTAAGTGTAATATAAGCACAAGGGCATTGTAGAAATAGAAATCCTAGTGTGCGTAGAGCTATGATCTGCAGTTGCTTGCTCTATGATCTAACGAATATCTTTAAGAAGTGCTGTCACCTATTATGATGAAGCCAGCTGGTATCCTTATATTCATAGACATCTTAGTCCTTGAGGAGGAGCCCCACACGGGAAGTGAAAGAGATCATTTAAAAGTGAACTAGGAAATTTTGTGGTCTTGTCATTAAGTATCTAAGTTTTATGATATTTTAATTGGTAAGAATAACGTATTGCTATTTTACAAGTAAGGTTTGTTACCCATCAATTAAGTCCTTCGTTCTTCATTTGGCCTGTGAAGGCTCCAATAGGGTGTACGATTGTGGCATCATTCCAAATTTGGAAGCAGTTCATGGAAGAAGAGTACGCCAACTACGAATTCTCTTTGGTTTATTGGCACTCTTTGGTTCTAAATCATCTTATTCCTTATCTTGATTTGTAGGATACGATATTTGATTTACTAAAAGACGCACATAAACGGACACCAGGGTGTTTCTTTGGGTGGTATCGGGTAGGCAGTACTATTTCACAACCACCAGAAACATGTTATCACTTGACCGAAGTACAGAGTGTGTTCCTCACTTGCCATCTTTTAATGGTAGTGTGCGCCAATTGATGTCTATGATACCTTCTGCAAGACATAGTGAGGAAGCATTGCGGAGAAGCTACAGAGCGAGTTTCAACGTTTCAACTA